>CAUYQU010080345.1:0-23726 GCA_963574635.1 Cheracebus regulus
GCAGGATGTGCTGACCGAGAGAGAAGTCATCTCCACTAACCAGGGACACAGGCCCCTGGGACACTCACCTGCTGTGGGGACTGAAGAACGTCCAGGGCAGCGGCTGTAGAGACAATGGCCCTTTTGTCTGCTTGGTGTGGCTGCAGGGAGAGAGACATGCCAGCCACGAGCTACACCCCCAGCTCTGCAATGGTGACTCGGTCGTCCAGGAAAATCACCGTCTTCTCAGCCAGGATGAAGTCAGAGAGCATAAGAGGACCTGAAAAGTTGGCGAGGAGACTCACGCATCTCTGCTCCTCATAAGCACCCTGAATCCCTTAACTGAGGCTCCCAACAAAGTGTCTCCAAGTCCTCAGCTCAATGCATGCACATGTGGAAACTGCTTAGGACAACGTTATGCTACGATTCCATTACACTTGCCAATTAAGGATGGAGTTTTCAAACTATCATCTTGGTCCATTTGCCTTCCTTATTGGTAAAAATATATGATAACAATAGCAGTACATTTTCTGAGAACTGGATTTAATTAAGGGACAATAACTCACAACAGCCCATCTGAAGATACTGAATGCTCAAACATAACATTTTCCCATCAATAGTATTAATGTTTCAAAAATAGCAGAATTGTGATGAACTGTTTTTATTTATTTATTTATTATACTTTAAGTTCTGGGGTACATGTTCAGATCATGCAAGTTTGTTACATAGGTATACACGTGTGGGGAGGGATAGCATTAGGAGCTATAATGTGTTTAAAGGAATGGTGTTCATCTCTCTTCTGCTTATATTCCTTCCAGTGGGCAGGTAGGTGTTTACGATGGGACAGTAATGATCGTGTGGGTCACTGAACCATCATTGCATAACCCTCTTTGTCAGCTAAAGCCCTCTAATCTGTACAGAACAGCTTTCTGAGCTTATGGCCCTAAGGTTGCTAGAGGACCCTCTCCTTCCACCATCCTGCCCTAATCTAAAGTCACTGCTCTCTGAGCTAAGCTACTTGTATTACTGCTGAGACTTCTGAAATGTGTCTCTCATGTCGCCTGTCTTGGCTTCTCTCTCCCTTCCTCAGGGATCCAGCTTTTCCTCTCATTCTGGCATAGCTCTGCTCTGACCCTCACCTGTCCAGAACCCACCCTGAAACAGCCTCTCTTGCTCTGCAATTCCAGAATCTTCCCCTCAAGAAGTAGCTGTGCTGTGTCCCTCGATGAGATCACTTTGTTTAGTGGCTACTGACTAGTCTGTGTGTTCAGTGGCTGGGGATTGTGTCAGGGGAGAAAGAGGAGTGACTCAAGAGTGCTGAGTGATACCTGCTGGGTGCCTTGTTCCATGTGCTCATGTAAGGGAGAGAGCTGATATCAACCACCCAAGCTGCATACAACAGCCATGCATGTTTAACGCAGAGAAGCTTCACAGAACGCCTAAGTGTGAGGTCGAATTATTTATCTGATGTTACCAATAAGGAACCCAACGCATGGTGAGAAGAGGCCACTCAGCCAGGACCACACAGCTAGCTGTCTGCAGAAGCAGGCTCCACGCCCAGGTGGGGCACCTGCTGTGACTTCTTCCTTACTTAGGGCTGCAGCCCTAAGTGATGGGGAAAATTTTCAGCACCATAGTACCTTTGGGAAACCCAGATTGCAAGATGGATATTTCAGTGGGTAAGACAAATAATTTCAGATGAAAAAATTATAGGTAGCAAAGGAACCTAGCATTTAAAAACAGAGGGAAGCATTATTCTCATTTTATTTCTCAATCCTTTCAGTGACATTAGGAGAAAGTCTCTGTTCGGTGCTGGAATATCTTCAGCAGTTCTTGGACCTTTGCTATTCTTCATTAGTTAATAAAGACAAACTCATAGACATAGGCAGGGCACAGTATCAACTCAGTTTTTTAATAATATCAGTTTATTTTTTCCCAATTCATCTTTTGGTGACTTTTTTTTACGTGGTGGATTGTACTACTTGTTTTTGTTTTTTTTTTTTTTCGTGTCAGTGAGATGAAGCATCCTAAGTTAAATAAGGATTAAATTGCTTAACAGGAGCAATAATGAAGGTGAAATTTGAAAAAGGAAATATTTTGAAAGTGGTATGTGGATAAATGAAGTTTTAGAGCTGCCATATAAATGGAAGTAAAACAGGTTTCACTAGTCTGTTCTCATTCTGCTAATAAAGACATAGCCAAGACTGGGTAATTTATAAAGGAAAGAGGTTTAATTAATTCACAGTTCCGTGGTTGTATGGCAAGGGAGTCCTCACAATCATGGCTGAAGATGAAGAAAAAGTAAAGTGACACCTTATATGGCAGAGGCAAGAGATCTTGTGTAGGGGAAATCCCTTTTATAAAACTATCAAATCTCATGAGACTTCTCCACTAACATGAGAACAGCACAGGAAGGCCCGTCCCCATGATTCAATGACTTCCCACTAGGTCCCTCTCACAACATATGGGAATTATGAGCGCTACAATTCACTATGAGATTTGGGTGGGGACAGAGCCAAATCATATCAGAGGTCTATGTTAGGACATATTATACCATTTCTATATCGTATCTTTGTTTTGTACCCTAACTCTGTAGATATCTGTGAACTCTATGTCTCTTTTATTCACCTTTGCACCTGCAAGGCCTATACCACTAGGTGGAAATAGGCTTAAAGATATGTTTAACTATTTAAACTATCTTGCACTGTTGTGGATATTTTTGCACAGTGACATTCATCCTAAAATCAAAGTGTACACAATCTTCCTCCAAATGGGCCATTCTCAGTGGTTCCTTTGCCTTTAGATGCGAAAGCTTCATTCATACAAACTACACTTCCCTCTCTGATTCGTTAATGGACTCGGTCAGAGGCTTCCTGTTTAGTAACTGGCAATGAAAAGTTATTTTTAATGGCATACCTCTTCTAACCCAGGAAAGGTATGCCGTTTTTCAAGTACCAGGTGTAGATGGCAACAGAGAGAGATGAAAGGTGTGGAGCAAAAACTCTCATACAATCATTCCCCACCTACCATGGCCCAGCCCAGGAAGGAGGCACAGCCTCAGGGCTCTGGCTGCAATGTACAGGCAGTGAGAATACTGGTAAGAGGTGCACGGTCACAGGTGGTACTAAGAGAGGGTGATGGAGACACGCGCTGTCCTCCCAGCCCCAGATATGTGCAGCCGACTCCTGGCCTCTGTGGGCTGCCATCTGGATCCAGCAAATATTCTTCTTGAAGGCCCAAAGGACTCTGCTTCCTCCGCTTTATTATGAACTGGTCAATAGATATTTTCCATGAGCTCTACTGAGTGCCAGGCCAAATTCTATGCTCTGGGGAAAAAGTCGTGAAATAGATTCATCTTCTGTGCCTGGGAGGGAGATACTATAAAAATATTAAAACATAATGATAGTTATAATTTCATGTGTGTTTAATGGGTTCCTCATTCCTATTCTCCCCTTTTCTTGGAAGGCTGGAATATTGGCAAACTCGCTATTTCTAACCTGAAGAGCTGACCTTGCAATGTGGTTTCCTACCCATTCTGTTATTAACAGAATCTTGGACCAAAGCTAATAGAATCAAGTTTGTGAAAGGCCTGACCTCCTACTCAAAACCATCCAGGAATTAAGCAGCATGGATGATATCTCAGATCAAGATGGTTGAGTGTGAGGGAGGATTGAAGAAGCTGCCAACAGCGGGACCATCGGTTACCTGGGCCCTTCCTATGACGTCCATGACAGCAGAGACATGATGATGGCATGGAGAGGTTAGGGGCGCTTTGTAGTTGCCTCTGCCACTGGCTGCAGAGATCTCAGGCATGGTAGGATTTCTCTGAGCCACAGGCCCCACAACTGGAATAGAGGATATTCATTCTCAGCTTCACAAAGATACTATTTAAGCATCAAATTAGAGCAATTTGGAAATGGTGAAGTGTGGACCACACCTCAGTTACATGATTGTGTTTTGCTTTGAGTGGAGTAAAGAAAAAGCTCCTAATGGAAAAAAGTAGAAGAAAATGCTCAGGAACATCTAAGGAACATGGCCACCGTGGAGCACGTAGTGGCTGTGAAACAATGAGGTTGCTTTGTATGTAGTGTCACGGAACGCCTCCAGCATTTATTGTGGAATGAAAAAAAAACGAACAAGTGCAGCACAGTGTAAACAGTGCACTCCGTTCAATGTAGGAATGAAAAAGAAAAAGGTAGAATAATGTGTATTATCATTTTATTTTCTTAGAAAAACACAAGAAGAAAAATGAAAAAATACTACAAATAGAATTAGAGGGAAATTGATGCAAGTAGATAGGATGAAGATAAACTTTTCAATGAATACTTTTTATGTTGTTTGATTTTGGACTATGTAATCATGTTTCTTTCTTTTTTCAAAAAATAAAATAGATTTTCAACATTGAGCTATGTTTTTTTCCTCTGGTATCCTTCCATCTAGAGCAGTTTCTGCAGTACTTCAGCAACCGAACATAGAGAGAATTTAATTTCTTGGACTCTTTGGATCAGGAAACGTAATTTTACTTTCTTCTGACTGAGGATGTATTTGGGCTATGTTAATCTACTATCATCTTCAGAAGCTTTCCCTTCCAGGAGAAAAGGCCTCTCAGCTTAAGCAACAGAATATTTGCTTAGGTGTCTTATTAATATACCCTCTGGAAGCAAAGTTTACTGAATAATTCAAAGATTGTTAAGCAGAGAAAACCTGTCATCCTGTAATCAGTGTTTTATCTTTTCACCAGCCCCTGAAATTACTCTTCAATGACACTTACTGACATAGTTGGCTACAAGGAACAGCTAGACTTTTTTGACTCTACAGGTTAGTTTTGGGCTCCTATCTTCTGCAGGAAAAAGGAAAAAAATCACTTAAACACATGCTGGTGATCTGCAAAGATGGCAAAGCGTGACAGAAATAACCTGCTTGGGGCTGATCAGGGCCCATAAACCTCAAGTGCCACCTTCTTCTCAGTGGCCGATGAAGTCTCAAAGGCCTCTAAGGACAATATCAATTCCTCTTGTGTCTCCTCCTCTTTCTCCTTTCTTCTCATTCCCCTCTTTTTTACTCTTTCTCCCTCCTCCATCTTCATCATCTTCTTTTTCTCCTCCTTGTTATTACCCAAGGCAAAGAAGAGGAAGAAGGGTTTTGGTGGCTAGCTAGCTGTTCTGTCATAAGTATCATCATTCATCTATAATTGGAATGTTTTTTGTTTGTTTTTAAATGGGCTCCTTTGCCAAATGTGCCACCTTGCTTGGGCTTATATTCCCTAATACCCCCTGCATGTAGACAGTCATGTGAGACATTTAACCAATAGAATGGGAGAAATATAAAAATAATTCACATAATTCATTCCTCGTTTGGACCAAAAGATTTTAAGAAGTAGCTTTGCCTCCTTCATGCTCTCTTTACCACCTTCCAACCAGACCCAGACAACAGCGAGGCCTGAGATGATGACAGAGATTCAGGATGGAAGGTGCCTGGGGCCTCTACAGCCATGGAGGAGAGTTACCTCGTGCTCAGGAATGCCCACTGTAGACTACCTTGTAAGTTGGAAATAAGCTGTGCTATGTTTGATCTATCATACACCAGGAATATATTTGATTCAGTATTTTAGCATACTTGCAATAATACAATAGTAATTTCTAGAAATTTTCAATCATTTTCTAGTGCTCTTTGCCAAGTATAATTTTAAGTGCATTGTAGATGTATTTCACTGAATTCTCTGGACAAGTATGAAGTATAATTCTCATCCTCAATTTGTAGGTGAGGAAACTGAGTGACTGAGAAGTTAAATAACATGTCTGGAGTCATGCAGGTAGAGGGGTCAGAGCCAGCAGTAACCCTCACCCAGTGTACTGAAGTCTGTGGACCTTGGGTGGAATCCACAAATAACTGAAAATGAATAGCCCAGGAAAGAACAATAGAGAAATTAGAATAAAAGTAACTACAACTACTCCTGAAGGCCAGCTTTTGCGCTCAGTGCTCCTATGTATTGCATTATTTTACTTCATCTAATAACTATCCTATGAGATAGACAATATTATTAGTCCCATTTTAATTTTCTCACATCAAAGTGCCAGTAAGTATCCAAGTCAGATCCATCCGACCAAGCCCAGACCATTGTTACCTCTTGTGGGTGATGCTTTCCTGGGATCTGGGCCCTGGGAGCCAGTTTTATCCCATTTATAAAGAGTTCTAACGGTTCTGAGTCCCAGGAGTATCAAATCCACAGTCTTTTCTCTGGTTTCCCAGCTTCTGTTGAAGGCCATTACATCTCTCCAGCCCTTGATCTGACTCAACCCATGTTCCAGATCTCAATCTGCAAGGGGAGTCTCAGCACCCAGATGGTGACCTCACACTGAGAGGGAAGGTGCTGGATGTGAAGTTTATCACATGCCTTATTTCCTTCCCAATCACAAAACGGATTCACTGTTGCTGGGAACCTTTGAGGAGGAGGAAGAACCTTGAGATACATCAAGAGGAAAAGCACCAGCAAAAGCTGACAATAGTGAAAGTTCATGGACGACAATAGTTCTCATTTGTAGGATACCAAGATAGGCAGAAGACCAGGGCTGGTACAAAAAGTAATCTGTAGACACTAATTAGTAACAAATACTGATGAACTCCAAGAAAACTATTTGGTATTACAAAATACTGATAAGCAAAACCATACATATAATTTAATAAAGTAATATAAGCTTTATTGCCACATTATGTGTGTGTGTGTGTGTGTGTGTGTGTGTGTGTATGCATTCCTTAATAGGTGTGCTGAACCTACTGTTAATCAAACAAAAATTCGTGTGCCATATTTGAAAATACATAAAAAAGGCCATGTGTTACCAAAAAAATCACTTTATTCAATCTATAGAGGGGATCCTTTTTTTTTTTTTTTTGTTAATCGTGAGAGCTTTGCAGTAGATTAAAGTCCTGATAGGCAAAATACTCACAAAATGCACTGGAAATATCAATATTTTGCCCCATTAACCTGTCATCTGGCAGAAAGGAAGTAAGAATGTGACATTTCACTATGTTTTCTTTAATTGGGACTTAGGATCAGCCTCTCTAAGGTGCATAAGTAGGCAGGTTAAGAATTAGCCAATTTAAGCCCCCATTTCACTTCACATCTTGCAGATAAGCAAATAAAATAGTGCTGACTTTCTTTCCTGGACCATCAAGAAAATGCACTTATTTGTCTAGAAGGAAAGAGGAAGGAGGACACAAAATAAGCCATCAATTCACCACAGATTCACAAAACTGCAAGGGGCCCACAGTGTTATTTTACAGATGAAGAAACTGAAGCCAGTGAGGTGGCATAGTTGACTCAGGACCCCACACGTTGTTTAGGTGTGCAACGTCAGCCTGGCTGCTGGCAGAATTCTCCATCTCAGCAAGGGTGCCACCATGCAGCTTCCTCTGCAAACCACAAACTAGAACTGTTCTTGATGTTTGTCTTCCTCACTCAAATATCTATTTACAGCTCAGGCCTCTCTTCTGGGCTCCAGATGCACGTGTCCCTTGACATCATCAGATGAAAGGCTCAACAGTTTTTTAGCTGCCAAACATACAGAATCAAACTCACAATCTCCTATCTCCCCCACAGCACAGTCCTCCATCTCAATAACTAGCACTGCCTTTTACCCAGCAGAGCAAATTGAACATCGATATCTTCTTTAATTCTGCTGACGTTCTTCACCATCCACATGCAGCACTTCAAGTTCTCTTGGTTCTACTCCTAGGTGTCTTTTTGTGCCTACTAATTTCTCTTTGCTATTATAGCAGCCCAGACCTCCATCACTTCCCACCTGGATATTTGCCACAGTTTCAAAACTGGTCTCCTCACATCCCCTCTTCCCACACTGCCCCACTCTTCCTTGAGAGGTTGTGTATGCAAATATGACCTAATCATCTCCTGCTTTTGATGGTTTCCCTTTGCTTTCAGGATCTCCCACCCAGTCTGCATTATTAGCTCTACGTACTTTCAAAGCTTCTCTTCCACCTTCTTTCGGTGGCTCACTGACCTAGCCTCATGGAGGTCCTTTTAGTATCTCCAGTGGCTGTGCCATAACCATTACCCTCAGGGCCTTTGACCATGTGATTCCCTCTCCCTGGAACAAACACTTCCATGACTGCCTTGGCTGTTTCATTCACTCAACACTTATTCTTTCTTCCCATCTAAGCTCAAATCACTTCCTCAGAGAAGCTTCCCACATCTGCCTGGATGTGGTGTGTTCTTTGCATGTGGTATGCAGACCTCCACCAAAACAGTCAGGCTCCCCACAAACCAGAAGGCTGCAATGGATGCATTAGGAAATTCTGCCCTCCCTTCTCCATTGCTCTGGTGGCTGTCCCTACTACTGGGACTTTCCTGATCCCACCTCCTGTAGAGAAGAACTCCACTCTCCTGCATTTGTGCAAAATTCTGTTTTGACCATATATATTCCCTCGTCTACTCCCCGACCCCTACCAATTTTACTTCAAATCGTTTTGAATCACATCCGATTATCAGGAACATATCAGCTTTAGAAAGCCTGAGGCCCTTTCTGTACATAAGAAATGAAATCACATTGCAGTCACTCTTGGCATTCGTTCAGAGCACGTGCAGACTTAAATTTGCCTCAACTTTCAGGAATTGAGAGATAGCCCACATGGAAAAATAAGTGAAAAATACAACTAAGTGAGAGGCTTTGGCAATTCTGTGTGACTACTATTTGTTATTTCTTATGGGATATGCCTACTCTTTAAAAAAAAAATATTCCTTAGTAGCCATCCAATCACACACCAGCCCCTCTGCCCAATACACACACATACACACATACACATGTACATACACACTCACACTCACACTCCCTTTTAATAGTAATAAGGTTCTCTTCAGAAAACCCTCTGTTCACCACGTGCCTCTCTAACTCAATAATTAAATACCATCCTCCTTGCCAGTGATTCGTTATGGGAAAGCACTCCTATTACTCTGGCCAATGAGCTGTGAGAACTCCAAGGAAAGGCCTATATGATCAAAGATACTCATCAGAAGTGGTGCCTCCTCCTCTGATCCGGTGTCGCCACATGGAAAATGATGACAGGAACTGCCACAGGGATCCCAGAGCCCTGAGGGAGCCCGGCATGCGTCAGGCTGACCCTGCGAGCTCAGATGGACAGAAGGACGGAGGAACCCGGGCCTCGATGACCTGGAGGGGCTGCTGGACCAGCACATCTGGAACCCCCTCACTTTGAGAGTCTTGTCAGGCGATTCCCTGTCTTGTTGGCAAGGCCATCTTGATCTATGTGGTTTTGTTACTCGCCACCAAAAGGATTATAAATGACATAGGACCTCATCTCCAATGCCACCCCTCAGAATGCGTTCCCTGAGCCATTCCTAATTTAAACTTGGCACCCGCCTCTGGTCACTCTCCATCTATGTTACACTATTTTCCTGTGTCTGATTTGCTGTTGTGCTACTGTGTATGCTAAATTCACAACATGGCTCCATTACTTAGATTCTACGTACTGCTCATATCATGTCACTTACACTGTATTAATCCCACTGGATTGCTCTGTTATATAATGTACTTCTTCACAATAATTAGCACTCTCGTAATGCTCCTGGTTGTTTCTTATCTGTCTTCTCCACCTGAAGGTAATCTGCTTCAGAACATGTACCTTTTTCCTTTTCCCTGCTGTCTCTGCTAAAAGCACAGTGCTGGGCACACAGAAGGTGTTCAATAAATAGATGCTGAGTGTGTGAATGAATATGTCACAGCTGTTTCCTCTGGGACCCATTCATTTCTGTACATCACCACCAGCAGTGAGTGTATATGTAAGAAGGCAAAGAAGGTGACTTACACAAGCTTATCACGGTAATGGCCTTAAGAAAAACGAATGTGATTTCATATATTATGAGAGAAGACAGACCAGGAGAAGAAACTTAAGAACCAAAGGCAAAAGAAGTCTGAGGTCTAAAATCTGGTAAATATGAGATCTTGGATTCCTAGTGGTGATTTGGCCTCTGTACACGATGTCAACAGAGTGAGGGTGTGTGTGTTGGGTGGGGGTGAGGTATGGGAGGGGACAGGAAGACCCAGCAGGGTAAAGATTAGAATCAAACAGCCATTCTGATTCCTTTCAGGCCCTCTTGAGCTGTAAGAGAAAATAGGAGCATTAAATGCTACAAATTCTATTATGACAAGAGCTAAAGAAAGCATGAACTTGGAAATGGAAAACAGACATTTTATGCCATTTTAATTTTTAACATTTGCAAGATGGCCTATAAATGTCATTTTTGAAGAGTTGTCTTTAGAGCATAATATTTTCACTACCAAACTAACACTTTTGCCAAACATTACTCTTGGGTAATTGAGAGGGTGGAAAAAAAAGATTCTTAGAATGAAAATGGCTTTCCTCTGAGGTACCCATGAGAAAGATTCCTTGCTTTATTTTCCATGTAAGAGAGAAGCACAAATTAAACCTGTCTCTTTAGCACCCACTGAGTGTGTCACTGTATTGACCAATCTGTTTGCTTGAATGGAAACCTAACCATGCATTACAATTCAATTCCATCACCCTGCTCCTGACCTAAGTAATTTGCCACTAAAGTAGAAGAGAGAAAAACTACAGAATCAGATGGTATGTCTTTCACTAATACACTAAAAAAGCAGGCTTTCTAACTTAGGAAAAGGGAAAAAAGTATCTACACTGCCTAAAAAGTTGATAATTAGTTGGCCATCAGGATCAAATAGTTAACACTGATTACAGAGTTAAGCAAAGTGCTAGTGTTAGTGAAGCAAAACCTAGGAGTGCCACAGTGACACCATTTTAAAATCACCTCCATCCTGAGTGTAACAGGTTGCATTCCTTGCCAGTCAAAATCCAAGGTCATAAGATGTTTATAGTTGAGGAAATTGCCTGAAGATACCTATAAGGACACACTCCTACAACAATGGAGAATCCAGATGTCCCAAAACCCATAAGAATATATGCTTTCAAGAGAGTTATAGTTCTGTTCTGAGGTACTCACACACTAAAATGTCAAGGATAGTTTTCTTTAAATCCATAGGATAATAACTTTTGTCACATTATCTGATCACCCTCACGTCATCAGAACTTAGCTTACTCTCCATGTAGAAAGGACCCCTATATAAGAAAAACTTAAAGTCAGGGCATTTGTCTGCTTGCTTTCAGGGGATGCCTTACTCTGTAATTATGTAGCTTCCAATAAACTAGTTCTTCTCACTGCACTCTGCAATTCATCTTTAATTCTTCCCTGCACTGGATCCAAGGGCCCTCTCTTTGGGTCTGGATCAAGACCTCTTTTTTTGGTAACTCTAGCCGTGTGTCATGTGCAGAAGTACTCAAAATTATCATTTTTTTCTGAGTTTTTACACTTTCTAGAAATATGATAGCAATCATAATTACAATAATAGCTATCATGTATTAAATACTTACTACGTAACACGTATTGTTTATAAGACTTTGCATAGAATTATACTCATTAAATCCTGCAAATACTGTGAATGTTAATTGCTCTGTCTCTATATTATGGATGGGGAAACTGAGGCCTGGGGAAGACACTTGTCCAGAGATCACAGCTGCTAAAGGGCAGAACAACAATTTGCACTCAGGTCTTCTGTGCCAGAGGGCTTCTCAGCACCCTGTGTTATAGCCTCAGAGCAGCCCACTCAAAGAAAATGCCTGACCCTGCCTATAGAGGATGAGAGACTGATCATAAAAGGACATGACCTAAATGTACACTTCAAGACTTTTTATCAACCTCATTTATGTATAATTGATGTTCAATAAACTGCATCCAACTAAATTGTACAATTTCACGATTTTGACAATGTCCACCAATGAAACCACCATGCACACACACACACACACACACACAAAGAAACCACCATGCACCCAGACAGAACACTCCTGTCACCCCCAAAAGATGCCATGACTGTTTTCAGTACATAGTTCCCTCTAACCCTGGTCTCAGGCAACCACTGATGTTCTTTCTGCCGTTAAACACTAGGCATGGATTAGTTTGGGATTAGTTTGACAATTAGTCCTCAAGTCTAAGGAGATGGAACTGGGAGTGGCAGAGACCTGAGTCCTTATCTCAACTCATCCCTCACCAGGTATGAATAAGTCACTCTCCAATGTCTGAGATTCCTATTCCACATCTGTGAACTTGAAGGTACCCACATTTTCCAGCTCTGACATTGCCAATTCTTTCGTTTAGAGGATTTGGAGACCAAGCTTAGAGTCTAGTATATTTTGAGGTCATTTAAACTTTCTCTACCTTAGAGGCCTTGTCTGTAAAATGAGAATAAATCATTCATTCGTTGAATAAATATTTACAAATGCCAACTAAGACCCAAGAACTGTCCTAGGTCCTGGAAATAGGGCAATGAACCACACAATCCCTGTCCTTATGAGACTGACGGTCTAAAGGTGGAGGCAGGCAAACTAAACAAATAGATATGAAATATAATGTCAGATAGTGAGATGGGTCTGAAAGGAAAAAATAGAGCAAGGGACAGGGAATAGAGAGCAACAGAGGCTACTGCTGTACTCAGCATCCACGACTCACCGAACACTTCCCAAGACCAGGGCTTTTCTCGGGTTCTCAGTGCATGCCTTACTTTCTTCCTGAAAAGACGATGTAATTAATTCCAACACTACCACCATTCACTTGCCTGCCCATTATAATAGTCATTGTTTCTGATATATGTATCTGTGAATTATATATATGAATATTAACTAATATATGTATTTTATATAGTTATATATACCACATATTATACATATTTACCAATATGACATATATCATATATGAATTAATATATTTAATTATATATGAATTTATATCTATATTATATATAGATAATATATAGTATACATATTATATACCAATTATTATATACATAAATATAGATAGATTAGTCTCACTCATGTGCATGAATTTTGGCTCTCAGCACACAGTTGCATTTTCATGAGTTAAATTCTATGGGACACAGCCCCAGTCCATGTGCGCTACAGGATGACAGGGAACATGATTGCAGATGTGACCATTTGAATAAAGCAGCATGGTCTGGAGTGGTGTCTGTGGCAAGAGTTGTTTACATATTCTTTAGACTACGATAAATAATAAATGTGCAAAGTCAAATAATTATCACAGAGAGCTTGAGGTGAATAAGTCCATAGACCCTATGGCTTAAGGAACTTTGAACCATCTTTGTATCTTCTCACACTAAGACCAACTTGTCAACACTTCTCTGCCTTTTCTGGACTGTAGTGAAAGTCCTTGGAAGACAAAGTTGTTGCCTTATGTGATATTCTGCAGCTCACAGTCATGGATGGGGCCTGGAACATTGAACACATGCAAGAATGGCACAGAGTAAATGAGATGAAGTGGGTGCCCAGGATCATACAGCTGGCAACTGGCAGGTCCTGGGAGCCTCGCCCTGCCCTTACCAGCACTGGAAGTCACTCTCAGCCCCCACTTCCGAAAGACCTCCCTAGCTCAGCCTCTCAAGGTATGATTGTGATGTTTTGCACAATTGGTTGTGTTTCTTTTTATTCTTATTCACATAGATTGATCTGGCCTCCACGGTTGGACCATGGCTTGGATGTGCCATTTCTTCATCTCTCCATGGTGGTTTGCCTGGCACTCAGCCTCTAACTGACAAGATGTCCAGGCCTCCCAGCAAATGTGGACCTCTGGGGCAGGTGGGCGGAATGGGGATCACTGCCGTGCTTCCCCTCCCATGTCATTCGACACACACCTTCATCACCGAATCTTAACGTCCCTGTGCTGAACGAGACCTCGGTGATCTGACCTGTGCTCACTTTGAAGAGATGCAGCCCAGAAAACACAAGTGACCATTTTAAAGGCACAGAGTTCACAGAGCCTGAGGCTAAATCTCAGGCCTGGCTCAGGGCCAGTGACGTGATGTGGTGGGATCTGGGCAGGACTCTGGGGACACAGAGGGAATCAGAGAGCTGATGCCCTAGGGGAGGTCCAACTGAGTGAAGGAGACAGACTCATGTGCAAAACACTGTAAAATTCAGTGACTGGGAGGACAGTAGGGTTTGCACGGTGCTTACAAGACGCCAGGCCTCAGTGGCTGAGTTCGGTCCACCTGAACTACAAGAAGAGGCAGCTGCTCACCTTAATTTGAGTTTCCCAGGACATCTCCTTTCTAACAGGACTCACTGCCTCACTCCACTTGATGTTACCCCACATCCTCCCCGTGCATAATTAGATGGCACCAGTGCAGACCACAGACAATCTCTAGAATCTGCTTGCTGGGCTTCCTGCAAAAGGAAAATAAAAACTCTGATTCATTTTCCCCTTTGAGAAGAAGCCTTGTCCAAATCATAGAAAACAAGGTTTGATTCCACCTTTATAGACAAGTGCTATGATAATTTTTCTCCCTATCAATTGCACACCTGCAACTTAGGCCCAAGATTATTACACAGTATAGCATCTATTAAATGCTTATTTACAAGCTGTCTTCATTTTAGCACTTTATCTCATGAGATAGGGAGATTTAAAAAGTATCACCAACCCTTGTTAGATTAGGAAAAGATCCAGGTCTTTCAAATTCATCAGATAGTGCCCCAGAAGGGATTGAGAGTTGTTTATCTGGTAAAAGCCCAACATATGGTGTGGTCCAGCTCCCTGCTCCAGCTCTAGCTGAACTCTCTGAACCTGCTGTTAATTAGGTGCCATTGACACAGGTTCTGGAACCATGAGCTTAGGTGCTCAGGGTTTGCACATAAATTAATCAAAGAAAAGATAAACACTTTGGCAGGATAAGCATATTCTCATGGTGGAAAGTAGGGTTTGTGTTTTCCAAACTTGTTTTAAAATTACTTATGAAAATTTATTTTAGAAAAAAACATTTATAAGAAGAATGCTGTGAATTGTGAACTTAAAGTGTAAACACCAGTAGCTTATTTTTTATCTTTGAGACTTTGAGAAAAGGGGAAAATCAAATACGAAGACCTCCCTATCAGTTGCTCCAGAATCAGAACAGAAAAGAGTTGTCTTTCTTTTCCTCCAGTATATCAGACTTCCTCATACACACTTTTGCCTCATTGACATTATGCTTCAATCCTTACCAAAAACTTCTGCTGGCTGTGAGAAGTTCTACTAGAAATAGAAAATACGTTCATCTCACTGGCCAAGGCAAATCAATTCATAGTTGTGGCTCAAGGGAGCTCTACATGGGAGAGAATCTGGGGTTTAGCAGGAAAGAGTGCCAGTGTTGATTAGTGATGTCTGCCATGGGCACATGCTAGGATTGAGAGACATGTATGTTTTATCTCTGCTGCTCTGACTCATTAATAAGTCCCGATTCCACAGAGCAGTTCTTCTTTATGGTAAAGAGAATTGATGTGCTCTTGCCCACCATCGAAGCTGCATGGCAGGAGTTTAAAGTGTGAATCAAGCCCCAAAACATCAATGAAAGTCCCCTTCCCTCCTAATGTACACAAAATAAATATGTCTCTGGGAAACACAAGACCCTAGGGCCTTGGGGAAAGAGAAGATGAAAGGCTTCCAAGGGAGGAGACAAGGAAGCACGTGGCCATATTTACTGGGCAGGTGGGGCTGGGAGGCTTACAGGTTTACACTGGCTCATTCCAAGATTTCCCTGAATTATGCAGAAACAATTCCAGAGTGTTAGTTCTTAATTAGAGATACCAAAGACAGAAATTAACGATCTGATTAATATTGGAATCATAGTGACACTGACAGGAACAAAAGGTTGAGAATGCAGTGATATCTGTCCCTGGCCAACAGGAAATACATGGCACATATCTAATTAGAATGGAACAATAAGAGTCCAAATTACTAGCATAAAGGACAAAATTAAGCAGTAACATCCAAACTGCCTGACAACTTATTCTTAGCTGTCTGGCTCCTAGTGACGAGCGACGGAAAGAAATCTATACCCCGAAATAGAATGACAGTGGTTTTTTTTTTTTTTGGTAGGAATTTTTGCCAATCATTGCTAAAAGAAAAAGAAGAAATAGCCTTAAACTTCCTTTGAATTTTTTTATATGTTCTTCCAAATATAATTCAAATAAGTTAGATCTCTTTGGAAGCCTTTAGCAGACAAGGACCCTTTCCAGATAAATAAATCCAGAGTCTGTTCTGAACCCATTTCCTTCAGGTCCTCAATACCTGTGGACTCCTCCGGAACACTCTCAATTCCATTCTTACCGGTGGCTGAGCCTCTAGCTTCTGTTTCATTTATCTGATCCTACAGTGCACAACGTTAGGGATAGATAAGACTGACAGCCCCTAGGCAGAATGTAGTCACAGGTCCTTTCCAATTAAAACGGCAACTAGTTTCCTTTACATTGCTACACAAGCAAATGTTATTCAATTGAATGAGACTTTCAAGTCAAAAATCTTACATAAAATCTACATTTCCAGAAACATCTGTTTTTAAATGAGATAGCAGTATGAAGAAACTATTTGTCCATTTTTAGGTACTGTGAATTTGGACATGCAATAGGCTAATGTTTATTGAAAACACACTGTGTACATATGCTTAAAATCCTTTCTGTGTTTCAGTTTCCTGAGCTGAAAAATGGGATAATACATATGCTGCATCTACTTCATGGAAATGTTGTATAGATTGAATGCTGTAATGTATTTTTAAAAAATAGAACAATGTCTGGCACAATACCACTGGGTGTTATAATGGCGGTGTTGTCCTTGTTGCTATTACTGCATTTGAATAGACCATGGGGATAGAAATACTTACAAGGCACAGTGCCTACCTCTGGGGCCACATGCATCAACATACACAAATATGTACAAAGTACTGAGTCCCTAATATGTCTGTACAGGAGGACGGAAACACAGAGGTGACATTCCTTGGCAGGGAGAGCAACAGGAAGGTGGCTACACAGAACAGGGGGCACTTTAGCAAAGGCTGAGGGTGACTGGGAAGTATCCAGGTGCAAGAATGCGCCAGGATTCCCAGTGCAAGGAATAGCATGAGCATAGGAAAACCATGAGCAAAACCTTATCCTACTTTGGGACCTAAGTAGGGTCTAGTGTTTTGGCAATACAGGGAGCATCTCATGGGAGATGAAACTTTCCCTGTGGAATCAATCCTAACTCCTTGACCATGTGCTTCAAGTTCAGCAGATCCCACCTCCAGCTGCAGAGGTGAGTATGTGACCCAGGCATGGCCAATCCACCTATTCTATTACATGGCCACAGATCTACCAGATCCCAAAAGTGGCCATGGGCATGAGACTCAGTGTTCTTTAAACCTGGAAATATTGTGGGAAGCATTAGGGAACAGAATCTTCCTTTTTGTGAACCTGAATGTGAAATGATGCAAACCTCTTAGCTGCTGCAGGTGACAGTATAGAAGTCATCTATCTGAGAATAAAGACAACATATGGGGCTATCAGAAATAAGAGATGGAGAGTGACTAAATCCTAATGAGCCTTTGGATCCAACTTAAAGTCATTATGACCTCTTCTAGTTACTTGTCCAATACCCTTTTCTTCAGTGGCTCAAGCAAGTCATATTTTGATTTCTGTTATTTGCAAACAGGCAAACAGAAGGCCCATAAATAACCAATGAAGGAATTCAAGTGATCCCTGCCAGATCGCATTACCTATCTTGCTGTCCTATTCTGCTCCACCTGAATACTGATTTGTTTAGCTCAATGACTGCAGTTCAAATGTGCCTCTCTATAGGACTAACTCCAAGAAATATATTTCCTTCCATATTTTAATCTGAAAATTCAAAACCTTGAGGAAACCTCATCACAGAGCCCTGTTGTAGCTGCTGAAAATTAGCCCAGGAAATGCAGCTGCTCTATCAAAACTGCTGATCTTTACCAGAGGTGACATTGGGTTCTATTTAGTAACCAGTTTTCCAGACTTTGCCAAACAAGCAGCAGGACAGCTCATCCATCAGAAGATATTCTGCCTTAACCACTGGAAGGCTAAGTTTGAAAACAAGATGTCTCCCTGGGGATAGGAAGGCTTTTGCACGTGAATGTCCTTTTACTAGCCCTCTGGCATCTCATTGCTAGTCCAGCTGATACTGGAAGCTGAGAAACTGAATTATTGCAGGGATAGGAAGGAGGGCACACCATCTTTGAGATCCACATGATTCTATGTTTTCTTTCTCTCCAAGAGTAAAGATGTTCATCTCCTGCTGGTGATACATGACCAACTTCTGGGGTTCTGGGAGCCATAATTCATTGACGAAAATACAATTACTAATCCAATAAAAGCATAAGCCCACAAATTAGAAAGATAGGTCCTCAAAGATTGCAATAGAATCTTACTCTAAAACCATGTTATCTGTCCTCTCTGTGAAGACGTACAAAGAAACTTGAGAAAGCTAGGAAAAATGTCTTCCTGTTCTTTTTTGAACAAAGGAATTTACAAATACATTGGAAAAAGTCCACCTATAACTGATTCCTCTGACGAGGATTATAGGAATGTTGATATTAGCTGATAAGAGCTTATCCTAAGCAAGTCCTGCACAACTAACAAGGAATGCTCCATAGTTAAGATTACAGGGTCTGGTGGCAATCTTTTCAGATTGAAAATACGGTTGCTACACTCACTAGTTGAGTGGCCTTAGCTGAGTTAATTAACCCTCTCTAGACCTCCATCTCCTTGTCTATGGACTGTGAAAAGTAGTATTTTCTATCTCAAAGGATTGTTATGAGAATTAAATGAATCAACACTTGTAGTAGCTGGCACATAATAAATGTTAGCTATCAATATTCACTGTTCAATTAGTGTTAGCTATCAATATTCATTAGCTGAGTATAAGCTCCCAATGGCAGAGCCATGTTCATTCCATCTTTGTGACTTCCACAACATTTTGTACACTTCCTTCCACATTATATATGTTCAATCAGCATATCTAGATTCAAATCACTCAACGTGATCAAGAGGAGACTTGGTTCAGAGCATCTTAGAACTCAGGTCCAAGTCTCCAGCCATTGCCAAATCTGTTTGATGCATAAGCCCCTTCTGCCTCTTTTTGAAGATTTTCAGTGATGTTAAATCCACTAGGGATAGTCCAACAAAGATTCAACAGCCACTCTTGGGGTTTATTTCACCTCTGGATTGGTTCATTTCTAAGTTCAAAATCCTGGTTGAACACCATGTATATACCAGGCACTGTGCAAGCATGGGGAGCATGTGATTAGTGAAGGGACATAGCCCAGGCTCTGTGGGTCCTTCAGTCAAGTGGGGTTTAGAAGATAGAGAGGAAGATATGGCTATGGATGTAACATAAATGTATATGTAAGATTTACTGATGTAGTGGAAGTCAAGCACTGTGTGATCCTTTTATTCTTTCTTTCTTTCCCAAATTTCACTGGCATTGCATCATACCACATTTAAACTAGTTAATGATAATTCGTTTATCAGTGCTCAGACTATTTGTAGATTTCCACCTGACAACAGTTTGTTATCAAAATACATGAAGGAGAGAACTATAAAATAGGGAGGGAGAAATCTAACTTATCTTCATTGTCTTCCAAATCCTTCTTATCTATGACTCTGCTCAACACCACCTGTAGAACCAGTGTATGGTGAGGACCATGTACTGTCCTGTAAAATTTGCACATGGGTCGGATACAAGCAGAAATTAAAGCAAAGACAAAAACCAATTGGCCTGGGAACCTCTAAAAGCCTAGATGTTCTCCAAAAGATTTTCGAGGATTTCTTGGATGAGGGTCAGTTCTGTGTCGTGCACCATTATTAGAACAGATCTCTAGAAAGTGTAGCTCTTAGCATTGTCAATTCCTGTTGTAAAAATGAGGAAACTGGGCTTGGAGAAATTTAAGGAATTTTCCCAAGATCAAATAAATAGAAGCTAGAACCAGGATTTAGACCAACATTATCTGTCTGAAACCTTAACCAAAGAATTCAGTGGCTCTGCATTCTTTTTCTTTTAAGTAAGCTGAAAATGGTTCCTTTTTAACTTCCCCTGTTGGAACATAAAAAGCACAAACCTACTCCATCTTCCACATGATGGTCCTTGAAAGACTTAAAAAGAGCTGTCATGTCTCCCTCTGTACCTTACCTCTGGGCCTCTTCTTCTCCGCACTCAGGCTGAACACTCTCACTTCCTTCAGGCATTCCTCCTGTGATTTGATTTCAAAATCCTTCAGCCCACAGACACTCTTCAGTGGAACACAGTCTGACTTCCCATTGTTCTGCTTAAGACCTAGAAAGAATTCGCTGTTGGACTGACAGAGCGAGGGCTATTATTTGTTGCTCATTTTTGATGGAGACCAGTGTAAAAGAAATATCTCACATCACTCTGAAATCTACTGTCAGAAAGCCAGTAGCACAAATATGACAAGGAACGACAAGTGCCCCTCTCCCTCTGTGTGGGAGACGAGAGGGAGTGGTGGAGATTGCGGAGAGCTGAGTGGAGAGCCTCTGCAGACAACTGGTCCACTCCAGATGATGTTGACAGGCAGAGCACGGGCCCAGGGCAACCTGACCACATGGTGTTTCAAGAGGAGCTGGGAATCCAGAGGTGAAATTAACAACGTTTGCATGCTGGAAACGGATGTCGATTTAAAAAAGTCAAACACACACACACACACACACACACACACACACACACACACCCCTTTCTGGGCCAGATATGGCATGAAGTCCAGCAGCATTGCCTGTGCTGGGGCCACGTTCTGATGAATGCTGGCAAAGATCACACCAGTCTCATGGCAGCCTCTTCAATTGACTCATTGGATTTTGCTATTTATAAAAATGTCAAGATTTTTTCACACAGATGTTGCTGTTATGCTGTAATGAAAACTTTCTTAACTGAAAAGCAGGACTTTTGATTCTTCTTCAACTTGCCAGACTAGGTTAAGGTTCCAGTCTCTGAAAATTGTTTTTTTCTCCCAGCTTCTGGACTCTAGCAACTGCATCCTGTCTTCCCCAATGTTAAAATGCGTGCTCTGAATGAAGAGACCCCCAAACAGGCTTTGTGTGAGCAACATGGCTGTTTATTCACGGGGGTGCAAGCAGACTGAGGCTGAAAAGGGTGTCAGTGGTGGGCAACGGGATAGGAGTTGGTTTTATAGGTTTGGGGTGGGCAGTGGAAAGTTACAGAAGTTACAGTTGGTGGTTTGTGGAAGCTGGGGGTGGGGTCGTTGGTTTGCAAGCTGGGAGGGGGTTTTAGGGTGTGGAGTCACAAGGTTGGCCAAACTGGGAGGGGGTCGTAGGGTGTGGAGTCACAAGGTTGGCCAAGCTGGGAGGGGGTCGTAGGCTGTGGAGTCATGAGATTGGCCAAGCTTGGTTACAAAGTCCAGTGGCTTTGTCAATTGAGGCCGGAATACGAAACAATAGAAGAATGTCTCAGGTTAGTTAGGCACCGCAGGGGTTGTTTGTTTCTTCCAGGAACTCATCTGGGGTGTACCTGCAGGTCACAGAGATGACCATGCCAGTCATGGTGCGGTCAGACCTTACATTCCTGTCTTTTTATATTAGTAATACAAAGGAAAAAGAAATGAAGAGTGGGGAGCAGTGGAACAGGAGGAAGGCCAGCATAGAGGGGTCATGGGGCGATGTTTTTTAGGGCTTCTTTGAGCAGGATTGGGGGTGGTGCGGAGATCTAAAAATGGGAAAGAATTTAGACTGTTGGGAGATCTCAGGGCAAGGGGTAATATTGTGGGGTTGTTAGAAGGAGCATTTGTTGTATTAATTGATTGGTTATTACTTGTTTATGATTTTGTAGGAAATGAGAGATTAATCGGAAAACACCAGGGTCCAAATAAGAGAAGGAGAAAGATAGTATCAGAGGACTAAGGATTGGAGGCAGCCATGACTCCCAGTTAGAGAGTGTCCAGTGAGTACAGCCAGGTCCAGAATAACCATTTGCCTGATTAGCAAACTTTTGGCCTCTGTCTTTTAATTTACTGATGGCATCATATATGAGGATGGACTGGTTTACATAAAAACAACATTCTTCATTTAGGAATAGGCAAAGATCTCCTCTTTCCGCAGTCAGTAAATGAAGGCCTCTGTGGTTTTGGAGGACAACTGCAGCTAGGGAGTTTACTTGGGCTTGAAGAAGGGATAGTGATGAGTTAATTCTGCACTGCTAGCAGATAAATCATTAGCCTCCAAGTTTGTTGATTTGCAAACTCAATATGTTCTCCTGGAGATCAAGTTTCTGTTTTCTGCCAAGGAAGTCCCATATTCACGCAGCTATAACACTGACCATGAAGCACGTAGTGACCATTCCCAAAGTGACTTATCTGTCATATGGGAGAGGGTATTTTCAGGATGTTTCTATAGAGTGGAGACGACCAAGTACAGTGCGTAGAGGAATCCAACTTTCCATGAGCTTGGATTTGCAACCCTTAGGGTGAGATCTCTAGGTCAAGAGATTGAGGTCTCTACCTGTGGGGCTCCACACCAGGCTCTCTGGAGGGGACCTGCAGAGGCAGGTCGTTTGTTTGGTCCATAGTAGCATCAGCCTGCAAATACAGTCTTTCTCTAGACACATAGTAGCATCAGCCTACAAATACAGTCTTTCTAAAAACTCTTGGCCCCTTTAGTGACAATGCTATGGCAACTCTAAATAATGAATATTGTCAGAGGCAAGCAAGGAAAATGAGTCATCAATTTTCTTTTGTTCCTGAGCAGATGATTGCCTATGACTTGGCTCAGACATTTTAAAACTCCTAATATTTAAGGTCTTTGGTTTGTTTAATTAAACCTGCCAGGATTACAAGAACTGCCAAGTGCCCCAGGGCAGGGCTGCATACAGTTGTTAAGATAGTTCCCCTTCTATCTCAGGAAGAATTAACTTTCAGGAAACAGATTGTATAAAATTTGGGGTTATTATCATTATTATTTTAAAAATTATACTTCACAGAAACGTCATTGCTTCTTTATGGAAACTAGATCTGGCTTAAGGCATGGCCTCACTGGAAGCCTCCACTGAGCTGTGATCTAAAACACGAACAAATCATCTGCTCTCAGATCTGTTCTACCATGGGAGAATACGCTACAGGCTTTTCTGTCTACCGTGAAGTTCTGAAGACTGAAAGCGAGTTTCCCTGAATCTCTAAACAGGAGCCAGTGGAATGGCATGAAGGAAGTAGCTCAGCATTATTGTATTTATCTAAAATGAATGCATAGATTGAACCTGGGGGTTCTCTTAGCAACTTAAAGGAGAAAAGATGATTCTAAAATTTTAAATTCTTTCTCCATGAGGTCTCCTTTAGAAAAAAAAAAATAGAAATACTAAATTGGGTTATTCAGATACCTGCAAAGAAAAATAAAATGAAATAAGGCTGGTCTCTGGATGAATTTAGGATCATAAATCCAGCTAATTGGAATAAAAGTTTTAAAACATAAAAATAAACAGCAGAAATGTTCCATGGCCCAATTTTCTCAACTGTGATTGTATCCCACTGGTAATCCTTACATTAGGTGAGTTGTCACATGGATGAATGTTTTTTAATAGTCAGTGAATTTCATGCATATAGGGAGCCAGGGAAGGAAGGAAGGTGGAAGGGAGGGAGGGAATTCTTTCTGCTGGAGATTAAGGGTTAGGGATTCCGCTTTCCAGGGAGAGGAAGGCAGCGTCACCTGCTGCAGCCACCTGCTGATTCCAGCGCCTCTCTGCTGTCAGCTGTTTCCTCCTTGGTGAGGTCATTCTGGCCTCCAGCCTTCAGAGCATGGGATGCTCAGTCAGAACAAGACCTTGGAGACAAAGGTAGTGGCGACAA
>CAUYQU010080347.1:0-58558 GCA_963574635.1 Cheracebus regulus
CCGTGGGGCTGCTCCGCCTGGGAATCTCCTGGTCTGGGGTAATAAAAATCCGTCTTGAAATGCGGCGTCCACTCACCCTCTGCACTTTCACTGGGAGCTGCAATCCTGAGCTGCTCCTAATCCGCCATCTTGGATCTCTCCGTAACTTATTTTTTCTAAAAAAATAAGAAAACTTTTATCATAACAATGGAGGAATATGTCAAAAACGTAGAGAAATATCTTGGTGATAAAGAAGTTCTTTATTACTGAGCAAAGAACAGCTGAACATTTCACAAATTTGGTGAAGGAAAATAAATGGAAAGATGTAAGATGCTCAGCAAATTCCAAGCAGAATAAACTTAAGAAAAATCTTCCAAACACAGTATAATTGAACTGCTGAAAACAAAACATAAAAAAAGAAGATGATTGAAAAGACTCACTGAAAAATGTCAATGGACTGGGCATGGTGGCTCAGCTTCTAATCCCAGCATTCTGGGGGGCTGAAGCCGGAGGATCACTTAAAGCTGGGAGTTTGAGATGAGCCTGGGCAACAAACGAAGACCCCATCTCGACGCTTTTTTTTGTAATAGCCAGGCATGGCAGTCCCCTTCTGAAGTCCCAGGTACTCAGCAGGCTGAGGCAAGAAAAAGGCTTGGGTCCCAGAGTTTAAGCCTGCAGTCAGCTGTGATCGCACCGTGGCACTCCAGCCTAGGCAACAGAGTGAGATCCTGTCTCTAAGAAAGAAGAAAAAAAAAGAGATAAAGAAAAAGGAAAATGTCAGTGATTTGAATAATTGAAGATTTCTCATCAGAAACTATGGAAGTCAGAAGATAGTGTAATCACATTTTTCAAGTGCTTAAAGAAAAATACTATCAACCCAAAATTCTATTGCCAGTGAAAAAATTCTTCAGGAGTGAAGGCAAATAATTCATTCTCATGTGAAAGAAAACAAAGTTTATTGCTACAAGACCCTTCCTTAAAACAAATGCTAAAAGAAGTTCTTCACGTGGAAGGGATTATATAACAGAGTAAAACTAGGAACTTTCTGAATTAAGGAAGAGCAACTGAAACGATATCTGTATTAATTTCCTAGAGCTGCCATCATGAATTATCACATACTTGGTGGCTTAAAACAACAGAAATTTGTCCCTTCACAGTTCTGAAGGTCGGAAAGTGTTGGGAGGACTGTGCAGTCTCCGAAGGCTCGGGGGAAGAATCCTTCCTTGCCTCTTCCAGCTTCTGGGGCTGTCAGCATTCCTTGGCTTCCTTGACTACATCACTCTAGTTTCTGTGGTCACATTGCTGCTGCCCCCACTTCCTTCCTCCTCCTCCTCCTCTTTCTCCTCCTCCTTCCTCCTCCTCCTCCTTCTCCTCCTCCTTTCTCTTCCTCCTCCTTCCTCCTCCTCCTCCTCCCTCCTCCTCCTTCTCCTCCTCCTCCTCCCTCCTCCTCCCTCCTCCTCCCTCCTCCTCCCTCCTCCTCCCTCCTCCTTCCTCCTCTTCCTCCTCCTCCTCCCTCCTCCTCCCTCCTCCTCCTTCCTCCTCCTCCTTCCTCCTCCTTCCTCCTCTTCCTCCTCCTCCTCCTCCTCCTCCTCCTCCATGTCTGGGTTTTCTGTCTCCTATAAGGACACTTGTCATTGAATTTAGGACTCACTTGGGCAGTCTAGGATGATCTCATTTTGAGATCCTTAACTGATTTATATCTTCAAAGACCCCTTTTTCCAATTACAGTCATATTCACCAGTCTCAGGGGTTAGGACAGGAACATATTTTGAGGGTACAGCATTTAATCCACTACCCATAGTAAATCTATAGGTTATTTTTGGCACCTTATATACTCAGTCCATTTGGCTGCTGTAACAAAATACCATAGACCTGGTAGCTTATAAACAACAGAAATTTATTTCTCAATTCTGAAGGCCTGGAAGTCCAATTCTGAGGTGCTAGCAGAGTTAGCATCCAGTGAGGGCCCATCCCTAATAGGTAGCACTGTACTTCTCTATTCTCACATGATGGAAAGGGCAGGGCAGCTCCCTGTGACCTCTTTCATAAGGGCACTAATCCCATTAGCCCTCTTGCCTAATTACCTCCCCAAAGGCTCCACCTCTTAATACCATTGCCTTAGGGATTAGGATTTCAGCATATGAATTTGAGGAGTGGTTAGTGGTTACACACATGAAGTTCATAGCACATAGTTAAAATATATCTATATCTATCTCCCTCTCTCTATATATTTCTATCGAAATTAAAAATTATAACATTGTGAGATGGGGTTTTCTATGCAATTTTTTTCTGTGCATAAGATATAATATATGTCACAACTACAGTATGGGGAAGGTAAAGGAAGTTATGGATTGTAAGTTTTCAATAGTTTGTCTGAAAGGGTAAAATATTGATTCTCAGTTTATATTTTAGGTAATAATTTAAAAGAAGGTAAGTATGTATACTGTAATCCATAGAGTAACTATTCATGTGTGTATGTGTCTGTGTGTGTATGAGGAGGTATAGTAAACACCAACAAATAAAAAAATTCATGTAATCCAAAATAAAAGAAAAAAAGGAAAAAAGGAAACCAGAAGAATAAAAAAACAGAAGTACTATTAAACAACTAATAATAATATGATAGACCTAAATCCAGCTGTATAAATAATCACATTAAATGTAAAAGTTTTTGTATTAAAAACAGGGATTGTCAGATTGATGATAAAACCAGGACATAACTATATAGCATATCTAAAGTGAGAGATAAAATGTTTGTCATCTAAAATCAGGAATGAGGCAAAGATAGTCACTCTTATCACGTCTATTCAATGTTTCATTGGAGGTTCTAGTTGGTGAAATAAGCTAAGGGGAAAAAAGGCATAAAATCAGAAAGGAAGAAATAAAATAATGCATATTAACAGACAACATGATTGTTTATATAGAAAATCCTAAAGAATTGATTTTAAAAATCCAAGAACTAATTCACTAGCAAGGAACAACTAGAAATCAAAGTTTAAAAATCAGGATTATGTTTCAAAAGACTAAAATGTTGCTTAGGTATAAATCTAACAAAATATTTTTAGGATATACATGCTAAAAGTCTCAAAATACTGATGAATCATATCAATAAAAATCCCAATAAATGCAGAAATACAGTGTATTTATAGTTGAAATAATATTGGCAAAATGTCAGTTCTTTCCACATTTACCTATAGATTTAATGTACTCCCAGAAAAAATGCCAGGAGGACTTTTTTTCATAGATATAGATAAACTCTTTCTAAAGTTTATACGAAAGTGCAAAGAAACTAGAATGGCCAAAATTATTTTGTGTGAAAACAAAGTTGGAAAACCCACACTATCCAGTTTTAAGATTCACTATAAGGTTACAGTTGTCAAGATCTTGTGGTATTGGCAAAGGGATCAATAGTATAGTTCCAGTGGATCAGTATCTGGATTTTAGATGTAAACTCACATGTTATTTACCATATGGTCAATTAATTTTTTATGGAGATGCAAAGGCAATTCAATGGGAAAAGTATAGTCTTGACAAATGGTACTAGAACAATTGGACCTTCATATGCCAGTAAAATGGACATCCACTCTTACCTGAAATTGTGTACCAAAATTTAACTCATAAAAATAAAAGGTAAAAATACAAAAATTTCAAAAGAAAACAGGAGGAAATCACTGGGACCCTAGGCAAAGAGTTCTTTGATATTACACCAAAAGTGTGAGCCATAAAAGAAAAATCAATACATTGAATCTCAGAAAACTTTAAAACATTTGCTCTGTATTCTTTTTTAAGAGAGTGAAAAGATAAGCTGTAGACAGGGAGGAAATGTTTGAAAATCATATATCCAACAAAGAAGTTGAGTTCAGAACATACAAAGAATTCTCAAAACCCAACAATAAAGAAACAGCCCAATTGAAAAATAAAAAGTCAAAATATTTAAAGAGACACTTTATCAAATAAAAAATATGACTGTCAAATAAGTGCATCAAATATGCTCAACATCATTAGTCATTAGGGAAATCCAAATGAAAACCAAAATGAGATACCATCACCCACCTATTAGAATGACAATTTTTTTTTAAATGACAATATCAATGCTGGCAAATATATGGAGCAGTTGAAACTCCTATAACTGGCTGGTGGAAATGCAAAATGAAATAGCTACTTCAGAAATGGTTGGCAGTTTCTTATAAATTTAAACATACACTTATCAAATAACCCAGGAATCTGATTCCTAGGTATTGACTCTAGAGAAAGAAAAACATATATTCACACAAAAACCTAGAAATAAATGTTTATAACAGAACAGCATTATTCATATTGCCCTAAAATAGAAATTCATATTGCCCTAAAAGTCCTTTAGAAGGTAAATGGATAAACAAACCATGAAATACTTCTCAGCAATAAAAGGAAATAAACTGTTGGTACATGCAACAACAGGATTGAATCTCAAATGCATTTACTAAGTTAAAGAAGTAAATCTTAAAGAGTTATATGTTTATGACATTCTAAAAAAGGCAAAAATATAGGGAAAGAAGATCAGTAGTTGCAAGGTGTAAGCTTGAGGGGAGAGTTTGACCCTCTACTGAGCAGGCAAAAAGACATTTTGGGGAGGGTTTGGAATTGTTCTATACCTATTTGTGATGAAGTTTACAAGAATTTGTGCATGTGTTACACTCACAGAACCATACACAAAAATGGAATTTTACTTCAAAAATTGAATTAGAAGAGTGTAGAGATTAAAGTATGTAAATATATATTTATATATAAGTAAATGTTTAAATGTCTGCATAGCCAGTTTTATTAATTACCACTTTTAACAAAATTAACCAGCTTTTATTTTCCCATACACAAGAGAAAACTAGAAGATAGCTAACCAAGATTAATGAAACTATTTTTTATGAGCATATATGTTATTTTACTTAAATAAATTTTAAGATGGCAAAGTAAATGCATTTAATATAATTTAAGGACATTTATACATCTCCTTAATCTGTAGTCATTTTATAAGTAAAGGTAAAAGAAATTTAAAATTATATTTAATAACCAAAGTTTTCTAGTTTTTCTTACAGAAAAATTATCTAGATATCTAAAGATTCTTTATTAAATAAAACATTAGTTTAACATCTTAGCGTGACTAAATATCTGGAAAGTACAATTTAAGTCAGAAGGTTAAGTCCTATGATTAGAAATAATAGAATGCTATTGATAGTATTAGAAAAGTTCATAAGATTATACTCTTTTTGAAAAACGTGTCAGATCTATTTCACTTAAATTATTTATATATACACATATATATGTATGTATGTGTCTTTATGTGTATGTGTGTAAATATATGTATATGTGTATATATATATATATATATATATAATCTTAAAAATTTCTGCAAAAACTTATATCTTCCAAGACCCAAGAAACTAGTGGAGGACTTTTAAAAATAGAAATTATTGGAAATTAAACTCAAGTATTGGGTTAATAAAAATATTTTGCAAACATTATTTTTTACATAATGATAGAACCAAGGAGAAGACAGAGTTGTTTTTAATATAAAATTGAATTACTCTAATTTGTCCAAAGGCTCATCTATTTACCAGGCACATTTTTAAGATTCTTGAGTTTATTCTAAACTCTGTGTCTAGCTTTTCTTCTCATTTGGAATCCAAGGTCATTAACCAAATTTACAATTAAACTTCTTCTCTGAGTAAGTGTTTTGTCTGAGAAAACATACAAAAGAAACACAGTTTAATTTTTTTCTTTCGTTTTGACTTCCTTGACTATTTATCAGATACTCCTGGAGTGTGTACATTAATATAGAACCATTTTTAAATAATCAGTGAATCGCCAAAGTTTCCTAAAAGTACGGAAAAGGAGAAAGAAAGGAAGGAAAAACAAAACCACACAAATAGCTGGCATCAGATAAATATGATATTAAATTGTAAGGGCTTATTATCTCCCCTCTGCGAGGAAAGGTGCTATGGTTTGGATGTTTGTCCCTTCCAAACCTCATGTTGAAATCTGATCCTCAGTGTTGGAAGTGGAGCTTACATGGGTAGAGGTGTTTGGGTCATGGGAGTGGATGAACAGATGAATGCCCTCTCTTAGAGGTGAGTGAGTTCTCAGTGTGTTAGTTTCCCTGAGAGCTGGTTGTTAAACAGAGCCTGACACCTCCCTCATGTCTCTCTGGCTTCCTCCCTCACCATGTGATCTCTGCATAACCTGGCTCCCCTTCTGTCTTCCACCATAAGTGGAAGCAGCCTGAGGCTCTCACCAGATGCAGATGGAATCTTGAACTTTTCAGCCACCAGAATCATTAGTCAAGTAAAATTTTTTTCTTTATAAATTAATTACCCAGTCTTGGGTATTCTTTATAGCATTACAAAACAGACTAAGACAGGGTGTCTTAATCCATTCAAGCTACTGTAACAGAATACCGTAGACTAGATGGCTTAAACCACAGATGTTTATTTCTCACAGTGCTGGAGACTGGAAAGTCCAACATAAAATTGTCGAAAGATTTGATGTCCTGTGTGTTAGTCCAAACTGCACAATTTTTTGAGTCCCTTGCCATTTCCCAGACCTTGGTCAAAGTAAAACATTCCATGGGGATTCAGGCTGTGAGAAATAGCCTGCCCAACCACCTGACTTTCTTATCATATTCTGCTGAGAGAAAGTGCAAGGAACATCACATTCTGCCGGCACAAGGGCCAAACTGTCTCATCGTGGGAATGTGTTATCTACGTTTTCCCAGGCACCAGGCCATGTTCCCCAGACCCCTCATGCCCAGGCCTATAATTGCCCCAGCGTGTAAGCAGCAGTAGGCACTGGCGTTAAGCCGGTGCCCTCCTATGCAGATCTAATGCTGGACATAGAGCCTGTGTTTGCTGTAGAGCCATCACTCTCTCTCTCTCTCTCTCTCTCTCTCTCTCTCTCTCTGTGTCTTTATTTAACCCTTGCCTTCCCTTCAAAACCTAAAACTGTGAGGGTTTGCTTCCTGGTTCACAAATGGCACCTTTTTGCTGTGTCCTCAAATAGTGGAAAAATAAAGTAGCTCTCTGGAGTCTTTTATGAGAGCACAAATTCCATTCATGGGAGCTCCACCCTCATAACCTCATCACTTCCTAAAGGTCCCATCTCCTAATATCGTCACATAGAGGGTTAGGATTTCAACATATGAATTTTGGGGAGACACAAACATTCAGTCCATGGAAAGGGAGTACACATAGATGTAGGAAAACTCATTTGTTACACACATATATGTGCACATACACAGGATTAGGTGAGAGGAGAAGAGAGAGCATGTGAGAGGCAGTAAGCCTGTTTAAACAATAACTCAGGCCCTTGACAATTCTATCAAATTTACAATTTAAAATGGTACTTTTTAATTCCCTGAAGTACAAATGCAAAGAGTATGGTTTCTTTTTCTTTATGGAAGTTCTCTCTCTTTCAGATTGACAGGATGGAGAATCTCCTCATGAGGGTTTCTTCCCTTTTTTCTTTCAATGTACCTCTCAAATGAGTAATCTTATTCACGTCAAAATTTTCCCCAAATGGCCACTGAATATCAAAGAGAGAAGTGCACATGAAATAAAAGAGGAAGGGAGGAGACATTCTACCTGGTGGACAAACAGAATGAGAAGATGCTATTAGAATTGCAGGGGCTACTAAGAATGATTGATGTTTGTGCAAACCTCTGATCTCTAGAAACTGACCAAAGATTATTTATCACCAGTTGGGATCCAGTGAACCCTCCCCGTCTGAGCAGCAAAACCAAATAAAGCAGTTCTCAAGGATACGAAGACAAGACTGAGGAAGATCCTAATAAGGTGTTGCAAGGTGACACAGGGCAAACTTTGTCCAAAGGAAATTGATTTGACAAGAACTTCTGGATTTGTCAGTTCTTAGGGCTGTCTTGTCTGTCCTCTTTCTATTGACTTTGACTTACTAGACTCAAGCAGAAAGTGACAAGGGAAGAGAAGGAAACAAACAGAAGCAAGATTCCAAAGTACAAGGTTTAAATCAGGAAGAACCAATCAAAGATTGTATCTGGAGGACTGTTGCAACCTTGTCATAAATGACCAAATAGTATTTTTATAGAAGGTGGAATGAATGACAGACAAAAGATTTCAACTGATTAAAGAAATTACGGAGTGCATCATTCTCAGTTTATTTGGAACTAGGGTTGCTGAGAATTTCCTCTTTATAAACTTCCATGGAAATCATAATTTTTACTAGTTGATTTCAGTTAATTAGCCTACTGAATAACTTGATGTTTGCACTCACTAAAAGATTATGGGGCATAATAATACTATTTACAAAATACTTCTGAAGTAGTGATATAAACACAAATAAGGCCTTGTACCAACTTTCAAGGGGTTTTCAGTGTAGGTAAAAATCATTTAAAATAAAAAGAGGGCTTCCTTCTTTTATTCCTATGTTTAAGAGAATGTGTATTTCAGTGTTTAAAACAATGTTTACTATTGGTTTATGATAAATACTGTAAAAAATCACATTATGGGACTGTCTTCCAATTTTCATTTCCTAAGAGATTTTTGTCAGGAATGTGGTTGAATTTTATTAAGTGTCTTTTCTGTATCTCTTGATATAATCATGTGATTTTCAGCTTTAATAAATGTCTTAATATTGAACTGCTTTTATGTTACTAATATAAAACAAACTTGCTTTCATATTTCTTTATTACACTTCTGGAATAATTTTATAATATTTTATTTAGGATTCTGCATTATATTTATAGGTGCTATTTCAAGTTTCATTAGGCTCAAATACAGCTAAGAATTGCTTTAAAGAGCAAATAAGAATTCCTCATTTCAGAACTGTTTGATGGAGCCTTTCTCTAAAATCTTCTAGGACTCTTGCCCTTCTGGGTGAAAAATCTTCCTATTAAAAAAAATAGAATAAATCTTTCTATTAAAAATATTGGAAAATAGAAAAACATGGTAAGAAAAAACGTACCAATTTGATTCATTCAATGACTCCACATGTGTGTGTGCTGAATGCCTCCAGCCAGTAACTCGGCGAGGTGGTCCATGCAGGAGGAGTTACCATGGTAAGCGGTACACTATCCTCCTAACTTCTGCCTATTTGCATCTAAGGATCAGTTCAGATTTCCTTCCTCTTCTTGAATCAGTATGATAATTTTTGTGTCCTTAGTGTTTATATGTTTAATCTAGGTTTTCGAATTATCATAAGATATACATTGTAGTCTCTTCAAAATTTTAAATTTCTCTCAATTTCCCCCTACATGTGCAACAGCCAACTTTTTAATATCATTTTCTTTTTATTTATTGGTCAGGAAGAAGATATAAAAAGATGAATTATGTTAAAATGGTTAATGTATACATAGTATTCCCAATCTATTCTATTTTGCTTATAGTGTTTTATTTAACACTCACAAAATCCTATGCGGTTGAGCTAAGCTGAAAACCTGTGCCCTTTTAAAGAGCCTCTGCCCATTTTCTGTAGCTGGTATGTTGAAATCTTCCTCTCAGTATCTTGCTATTATTTCTTTTCCCTGCAGGAGTATTTCTATTCCTTCCACTAAAAATTTTAAAGTATTCAGGGTCTGCAAGAAATAATCACTAGGGAGAAAAAATGAGAATACCATCACCACCACGGAGAAAAAGATAAGTGATTTAAAAAAAGAAATACCTCTTGCTGCCTGCTCAAAGCAGATACAAATGTTTGTTTGTTATATGACTAAACATTCCAAAAGCTTTCACCAAAAAAAGGTAGGGAAAAGTAGATATACAGGGATTATAAATATTACAAATCTGCTTGGGTAGTCAAGACACAGAAGATAATATTTTAAAATATTTCTACTAGGGAAGAGGTTCTGGAATTTAATTTATGTAGGTACAGAAGGCAGAATTAAAATTTAAAAAAATTATTAGAAAGCAAGTTTTGAATAAGTATGAGGAAGAACTTTCTAGTAATTGTAGCTTCTAACCATGGATGAGAAGGGCTGTCTCACAGTGTAATGGATTTCCTCCCCTGACCATATAAAAATTTGAGAATAAAATGATAGGCTTATAATTACATAATTCTCAAAGTAATTACTGATTGCTAAATTGATTTTCTTTTATTTGCAAACATATAAATTCATTCAAAAACTATTTAAAAATGAAATAAGATATAATCGTGTATTTTAAAGCAACATTTTTTAAAGTACTTATATGGATTATCTGTGTATTAAAATTATATAAGCAGGAAGTTTTTGTCTTGGTACTTTTTTGGGTACTAAAGTCAATAACCTGTAGGGGCCGGGCACAGTAGCTCATGCCTATACTCCCAGCACTTTGGGAGGCTGAGGCGGGCGGATAACTTGAGGTGAGGAGTTTGAGACCAGCCTGGCCAACATGGTGAAACCCTGTCTCTACTAAGAATGCAAAAATTATCTGGGCATGGTGGCACGTGGCTGTAATCCCCGCTACTCAGGAGGCTGAGGCAGGAGAATTGCTTGAACCTGGGAGGTGGAGGTTGCAGTGAGCTGAGATCAGGCCACTGTACTCCAGCCTGGGTGACAGAGCAAGACTCCATGTCAAAAAAACAAACAAACTAAATAATCACCTACAGGTTAGGACATCTCTGTCTTTATTTCCCCTGCACATCTTATCTTAATTAACCCTTTAATTTTCCCTGTTTCTCAAAGACTCCACCAACTGGCGAGCGGACAGTTTCAGGTATCCTGTTAGTTGTGGCAAGGTCTGTAATGAAAATCGCTGCATCAGCCATGCTCCACTGAATGGTCCACCAGTAAGCTGACAGGGCAGCAAACACCAGGACAGTGTTTGTGTGTATTTCCTTTTGTTACTAAGCCCTGCATGATGTCTGTCTTAGTTTGTTCAGGCTACAATAACAACATTCCAAAATCTGGGCAACTTATAAACAGTAGACATGTATTTCTCAGAGTTCTGGAGGTTGGGACGTCAAGATCAAGGAACTGGCAGAATCTGTGTCCGGTGAGGACACACTTCCTGATTCATGGAGTCTTCCTGCTGCATCCTTACATGGTAGAAGGGGAGAGGCAGCTCTCTGTGATCTCTTTTGGAAGGGCACTAATCCCATTTATGAAGACCGAATCTCCCAAAGGTGCCACCTCCAGATACCCTCATGTTGGAGTAAGCATTTTAGCATCTGAATGTTGGAGGGACATAAATATTCAGCCTGTAGCAATGTTCTTGGGAAGCTGCTGTTAGTTACTTTGTGTTTAGAAAGGGCTGGGAGTCAGTCAGATTTAACCGTGTGTTAAAGTCGGAACTCTGCTCACTGCACAAAATCTCAGTTACCCGTAGCTGAGACCAGACTGAAGCTCAGAAAGTGAAAGTCCACCAGACCCATCTTAGCATCTTTAACCCAACTGTTACTAATAACACGAGGTTAGAAATGGAAATCTCTGAGCAAATGCTAAACTGAACAGGTTAGCAATACAACAAAGTGTACGTGGGGACTGTCCCTGGCAAACCAGTCATAAAAATATCAGACATAAGAATCAAATTCTCTTTTATTTAAACATAAATGCCACACAGGCAGAAAAAAGTCAGGATAAAAATTCCATGGGGTGTTTTAAGTATGTCCCAAATGGGATGACTCTCTGCCATTTGTTTAGTCCTTCCAGCCCTGTTGGAGAGCCAAGAAGGGAAGAAAGTAGATACCTGATGGCCTTCCTTCTCTCGGCTCCTGCCTCCTGTGAGTGTGTGGACTGTGGAGCCGAGTACTCTGCATTTGAATCTGTGCTTTACCTCCTCCTGGCTGCATGGCCTGGAGCAATCCCTGTGCCTCACTCAGTGTCTCATTTTCTCCTCTGTGCAATCGAGATAACAATAGTAACTACGTCACAAGGTTGTTATGAGGATGAAATGAACTAACTTGTAAAATGGCGTTCAGTCTGTAGCTGTTCATCAAAATAAAAAGTTTCCAGAGCCATGTGGGAGAGAGAATAAAATGGTAGCTACTGTGTTCTGTTTCTTAACAGACTGGTTAGGGCTTCTCTTCAATTGCCTTTGATGCTGAAATAAGAATCCTATTTAATATGGGACAAAGATACAATGACATGAATGCTACTCTCAAAGGGCCCTTAATGTAGGACCATCGTGCTTGTGATTAGAAACTTGATTAAGGGCTTTTAGGTCCTTGCACTCTGGTTAGGAAGTATCTTTAAGATTCTGAAACCCAGAGCTATCTATAATCCTTTCTGCAAAGATACCAGCAGCAGACAGTAAGTAGCAGCTTTGGTGATGACTTGAAAATTTCTTCAGACTCCCATCATAGTTACAAGAGAGAACAAAATGTTAGCACTGTAAACAAGACTGTGACTCATCAAAATATGGTCCCTGAAATTATGCTCATGAAAACCAAAATGCTACGCATAAGAAATCATATAGCAGCTTCAATGTACTGTAAGATTATGTCATTATTCTGGTTTCATATTAAACTGCCTGTCATTCCATGTTTATGCTAACCCCACACTATTGAGGGGCATTTGGTATTATTTTTATTCTAGAATAAAATGTTCTCTAACTGAAAAATTGCTCTAATGATTCACAACCTAAGAAGTACACGTGGGCAGCTCATAATAAAATAAAAGCATTACCTTTGCTAAAGCATTAGAGTAATTTTTTAAAGCAGTATATGCTTTGGATTCAATAGTATTTACTGTTTTTAAAAATAGCAGTTGAAAAAATCATGTACTGGTTTTTTCTGACCTGCTGACTCACCTGAATTTTAGTGCTTCTACAGGATGCTGGATGCACTTTTGAAGAAAGTAACATCCCAGATTTAGCTACAAATTAGGGTAATCTGGTCACAGCATTCATACTTTTCACACCACCCCCATCCATTATCATCTAGTTAGGTCAGTCTCAGCTCCAATTTTTGTTATTCTTCAGACACTGTGATGAAAGCAGTTTGAGTCATGCATCAACAGGTAGCTCTTGTCTCACTCAAAATCAAAGGCAAGCTCTATGCATATACCTCTGGAGTGGACTTGGCTCAATTAAGACTTGTTGAAAAGCTCTCTGCAGGGCTATGTTACGAAGCAGTTAGTTGCTAAGGGATCAAGAGATCTGATTAGCTGCACTGGAACATAGAACGTCCACACAGTTCACATACATTTATTTCCATCTGTTCAAATTCTTGGACCCTTGAAAGACAGAGGTCTGAGAGTAAGAAGAGGAACACAATTAATGAAGCTCTTCCTCTTTAATTCCAGAGTTTCCTAATATCCCCCAAAACTGTAGGTAGTAAAGGTAACAATTTGTTAGGCAGGAAAAAAGTTCTTAGGAGTGGAGATTTTGTTTGTATAAGGAGAAGGGTCATGTATTTTAGATATCTGCAACAAAAGAAGGTGGATCTTTATTAATTTTATTGGTGAGGAGTCATTTTTCATAGGCATAACTCCTTTGTTGTTTCATCAGTAAAAGACCAAGTAATTTATATTTGAAATTCAGATATACAGTTGTATTGATTTAATTAATGCAGGAATTGGCAAACCCCGCCCCTGAAACCCAGTGTAATCACCTGTTTTTGTAAATGTTTGTTAGGACATAGCCACACTCAATTATTTGCATATTGCATATGGCTGCTTTCACTCAAAGACAGAGTGGAATTCAGTTTGAAATAATTACTATCTGAATTTTTACAGAAAAAGTTTGCTGAACTCTGGATTAATGCATGATTTCATGAAACTTTCTCAAACACCTCATAGGTTTCTATACAGTTGCTCGCCTTATGAGTCTTGGAGGAGGTTGGGGCTTGATGTGGTTGCAGCTGGGCTAAGATCTATTCAGTGGTTTTATGGGACTCTGTGCTGCCTTCGTTTACCCACCCAGGCAAAGTTACTTCTTCCTTTGTGACTTTCTAGACTCTAGAGATGTCTATTTTTAGAGCCATTATTTTAAATGCTTGTGTTTCCTATTTGATGTTGAGTAACTTCAGAGTAAGGCTCATGCCTGACTTAATTTTTACTCCCAAGAGCTAATACAATATTTGGCATAATACTAAAGAATTGAAGCAATTGAATTAAATTGAGCAGAATCTCCCAGCATCCTCAAAACAGGAACATTTTGTGATGGGTGCAAAGCAAAGAGGCTGAGAGTGCATACTCCTTCACATCAGTTTAAATTGCTTTTTAATAATTTAATATCAACTCTAACCCTAGAGTTACATGAAAGAAAAGGAATTGAAAGCCTGTGATGTGTCTTGATGACACAGCTCAAAATCAGTAACTGGGAAGTATAGTTAAAAGACAAAGATTAGTTTTTGCTTTTGCTTCCAATTTTTCTTTGAAAACAGTTGAACACCATGAACTTCTAATAACTGAAATGACTGAGGAAATGAAATTTAATAGTTAATTTAGTAATCTGGCTAAATACTAATGGGTTTTCAATTATTTTAGGGGGAAAATGACAAAAAAATTATAAGATCATACTGAAAAATGTTAAACTTGCTTTAATAATTCAGAAAACACTTCAGGATCTCGAAGTAACACAGTTATCATAATGAACATAAATAGTGGGTGGTCAAATACTTATTGATGTGACTTTTACGCTTCTCATTAGACTGTCTAAGAAATTAGGTGGAAAATATGCTGACTCTATGGTATATTTTTGAAATTGCTTCAGAAATTATTGATATCGGCTTGTTTACTTGTCATTTATATTTTTCACATGAAAGTAAATTGCCGTTTTTAAAAAGACAGTTATTTAGTTTCTTAGCTATTTGCACTGTAGATAAAGAAAGTTTTACGGTTCTCCTGTATCTTGAGATTTGGCAGACTTCTAAAACTCTTTTCTTCACTTTTGATGCCAATAGTAAGTACTAGTTTGTACCCATCTTAAACATAAAAAACAAATATCCTATCAGTCTTCTTCAAGAAGTTGAAAAAGAGAGAAAGTAATAGCATATCCTTCTACCAGTGATTGATTTTCTGTCAATGCTCAAAGTAATGATTGGTATGGACTATGGCTCTAGATGCGTAAAGATAAGTTTAAATCCTGACTGAGCCACTTATTAGTTGTGTGATCATGGACAAATTATTTGATCTCTGTATGTTTCAATTTCCCCATCTGTGGAATAAGGATACTTAAATCACAGGACTATGATAAAGATTAATAAGTAAATGTATATAAAGCCTTGGCTAGAGAGGTCCTGGCATGTAGTTAGAAATCTGAAAATGATAACTATTTTTTTCCTTAGAATTTACATGATTAAAAATTATTTATATTTTATTTTTAAAATAAATTTCATTCAAATTTTACATACAGTCAAATTCATTTTTTATTTTTGGTGTATAGTTCTGAGTTTTACCACATGTATTGATCCATGTGAGCACCATTACAATTGAAGGGCAGAATAGTTTCATCATCCCCCCAGAATCCCTCAGGCTGGCTCTCTGTAGCCATACCCTTTCCCCAGCCCTAACCCATGACAAACACTAGCCTATTTTCTGTAGCTATAATTTTTCCTTTTCTAGAATGTCATATAATTGGAATCATCAATTTTTGAGACTGGTTTCTTCACTCATCATAATGCATTTGAAATACACCCAAGTTTGTATGTGTGTCAATAGTTTGTTCCTTTTATTGCTGAATAGTACTCTGCACTAAACAGTTAGTTCTTCCATTCACTCATTGATGGGCATTTGGGTTGGTTCCGGCTTTTGGCAGTTTGGGCATATGTGAACAAATGTGTACGTGTGAACATATGTTATATGAACATCTGTTTTCATTTCTCTAAGGTAAATATTCAGGAATGGGATTTGGGGTCATATGGCAAGATATATTTAACTTTAAAAAAAACCTGTCAGTGTTTTCCAGAGTAGCTCTCCCTTTTTGCATTTTGGGAATGTATCAGAGGTCCAGTTGTTCTGCCCCACCAACACTTGGAACTTTCAGGTTTTTTTGTTTGTTTGTTTTTAATTTTAGCTTTTCAGATAGGTTTGAAATGATATCTCATGCCTTTAATAATAACGGTGAGGATATTTTCATGTGGATATTCAGAAACTTTGTGGGTTTTTTTTTGGTGAAGTGCCTATGCAAATATCTCTCCCATTTTAAAATTAGGTTGTTTTCTTGTTGGTGAATTTTTAGAGTGTTTTAAAAATATTCTTTCTATATTCCAGATATATATATATGAGATATATCTTTGTCAGATATGTGATTTGCAAACATTTTCTCTCAGTTAATGATTATAGAATTGGTAGGATTGATAGACTGTAGAATTGATGGTATTTTCCATCTTTTTGTTTTTAGTTTTTCAGACAGGGTCTTTCTTGCTCTGTCACCCAGCCTGGCATGCAATGACCATGGCTCACTGTAGCTCTGCCTCCTGGGCTCAAGCTGTCCTCCCACCTCAACCTGCTGAGCTGCTAGAACTGTAGGCATGCACCACCACACCTGGCTAATTCTTGTATTTTTTTGTAGAGACAGAGTTTTGCCATATTACCTAGGCCGGTCTCAAACTCCTGGGCTCAAGCGATCCTTTCACCTTGGCCTCCCAAAGTGCTGAGATTATAGGTGTAAGCCACTGTGTCCAGTGGTCTTTTTCAATCAACACCCTTTCATAAAAGTATTAACATTTGACAAGGTCCAATTTTTGATGTTATGTCTAAAATGTCTGTCTAACCTCAGGTCATGAAGATTTTCTATGTTTTCTTCTAAAAGTTTTATATTTGTATGTTTTGTATTTGGATCCAGAATTCATATTGAGTCATGTTCCAGAGTGAGTGGCTAATCAGTTCTCTTGATCCCTTAGCATGTAACTTCTTTGTAGCATAACTCTGCAGAGAGCTTTTCAACACACCTTAATTGAGCCAGGTCCACTCCAGAGGTATTGAGGTTTGAGATTTATTTTTTGCATATAGATGCTCAGTTGTTTCCTCGTAAGATGATTATTTCTCCATTAAATTGCCATTGCATCTTTGTAAAAAGAAAATCAATTGGCCATATTTGTGTGGGTCTGTCTTTTTACTTTATTTTTTTTTCCCATTGATTTTTGTATTTATCTCTTCACCAATAGCACACTGCCTTGATTATTATAGCTTTATAGTAATTCTTAAATTACTTTCAAGTTCATTCTGCTGTTTCAAAATTGTTTTGAATAGTTTCATTGCCTTTCCATATAAATTTTAGAATCAGCTTGTATATGTTTATAAAATCCTGTTGGGATTTTGATTGGAATTACATTAAAATTGACACTTTTATTATGCTGAATCATCTAACCCATAAACACAGTATGTCTCCACTTATTTGGGACTGCACTGACTTCTTTCATCAGTATTGTATGGTTTGCAGTGTACAGGTTTTACAAACACTTTGTTAGATTTCTACTAAAGATCAATCTTCGTATGTTGTCCTGAGACTTTGCTAAACCCACCCATTAGTTCCTGGTGGTTTTTGGTAGATTATTTTGCTGTTTCTTCATTGACAATTTAATCTCTTGCAAACAGAGAGAATTTTATTTCTCCTTATCCAATCTTTACAATGTTGAATAGGAGTGATGAAAGTGGACACGTTTCTGTTGCTCCTGATCTAAGAGGGAAGGCGTTCAGTCTTTCATCAACAAGTATGATGTTAGGTAGAGGTTTTTATTTTTGTTGTTGTTTTTTGTAGATGCTCTTTGGCATGTTAAGGAAGTTTTCTTCTATTCTTACTTGGCTGAGAGATTTTTAAAACATATAAGTGATGGTGAACTTTATCAAACGGTTTTCTGCATCTATTCATATGATAATGTGGTTTCTCTTCTTTAGATAGTTAACATGTAGATGTATAGTTGGTCATGGTGTCCAATGGTCATAATTTCTTTTATATATTGCTGTATACTATTTGCTGATATTTTGTAAAGAACTTTCATGTCAGTGTTCAGGAGTGAATGATTCTGCTCTGTAGATTATTTTACTTTGCTGACCTTTTTGTCTGGTATTGATATCAGAGGAATGCTGGCCTCATAAACATATTTGGGAAGTGTTCCCTAAGCTTTTATATTCAGGAAGAGGCTATAGAATTGATGCTATTTCTTCTTCAAATACATGAGTGAAATAATCTGAGCCAAGAGGTTTCTCATTCAAAAGTTTTCTTCTTAAAAAATTAATTAAATTATTAATTTTTTAATAGTTATAAGCTTGTTCAGGAATATTGATTTCATCTTGGATGTGTGTTGGTGGTTTATGGATTTTGAGATAGTGGTCCATTTCATATAAATTATTGAATTTATATATAATTAAGTGTCCATGGCATTCCCTTATTTTCCTTTGAATGTTTGTAGGGTCTGTAATGATATCCCTTATTTCACTTCTGTTATTGGTAATTTATGTATTCTCTCTATCATTTTTTAGTTTTGCTAGAGCCTTATTAATTTTATTAACCTTTTGAGCAGTTAATAAAAACTAATTTTTCCCCTCTATTTAAACATTTTTTTGTGTGTGTGTGTGATAGAGTCTCACTCTGTTGCCCAGGCTAGAGTGCAGTGGCACAATCTTGACTCACTGCAACCTCTGCTTCCCAGGTTCAAGCAATTCTCCAGCCTCAGCCTCTCAAGTACCTGGGATTACAAGCATCCGCCATCACATCTGGCTAATTTTTTGTATTTTTAGTAGAGACGGGATTTTGCCATGTTGGTCCGGCTGGTCTCAAACTCCTGACCTCAAGTGATCTGTCCACCTCAGCCTCCCAAAGTGCTGGGTTTACAGGCATGAGCCACTGCACCTGGCCAAGTATAATATATTTTTTAACTTTCCTTGAGATTTTCTCTTTGACCTATGGGTTGTTTAAAGCATGTTAATTTCTAAGCATTTAGAAATTGTTCTGTTATCTTTATGTTACTGATATCTAGTTAAATTATATTACGCTTAGAGAATATATTTTCTATGATATCAATTTTTTAAAATTTAAATTTTGTTTTGAAACCCAGATTATAGTCTGTATTGGTGATTATTTCATATGCACTTGAAAAGATTGTGTACTTTGCTTTATTTGATGAAGTTTTGCATAAATATGAATTCAATCCACTTAGTTGATACTGTTATTCAGTTCTACATCCTTTTTGATTTTTATCTGCTTGTTCTATTTAATACTGAGAGAAACTGAGGTTGTCAAATATAATTATAAGCTTAATTCTCTTTCTTTTCTGTCAGTTTTTGCATCACATATTTTAATGCGCTGTTGTTATATCCATGTTTATTTAGAAGTGATTTGGCTTCTTGGGAAATTTATTTATATTATATTATATTAATGTAATATCCCTTCTTATCACTTTCGCTTTCTTTGGATTAGTGTTTACATGACATACTTTGTCCATCCTTTTACCTTTAACCTACCTCTAGTTTTTCTTTGTAAATATTTCCTGACAATCTCTGTGTTTAGACTATGTACCTTTCATTTGTGTGTTTAGACCATGCACATTTAATGTAATATTGGTATATTGGATTTAGGTCTACAGTTTTATTTTATTTTTCTATTTTTTCTTTTCCATATTCTGCTGTTCTCTTTCTCCTTTCTGGCCTTCCTCTGGATTATATAAACTTTAGTAGTATTCTGTTTAATTTATCTATTGTATGCTTGACTCTCTCTCTCTTTTTTTTTTAATAGTTTATGTAGTGGCCACTCAAGAGTTATACATATTTAAATTTTCATGATCTCTTTAGAATCCATATTTTACCACTTCAGTTAGAATGTGGAAAGCTTACCACCATATAGGTCCTTTAATATTCCTCAATTTATGTTGTAGTTTTCCCACATACTTCATTGATGTACATTAAATTAATTATCAGATAATATGATAATTTTGTTTTTATCTATCAAATGTATTTTAAAGAGCTCAAGAGAGGTTATATTTACCCAAGTATCTATCATTTCTGTTGCTTTCTCTTTATTCCTGATATTCAAAATCTTCCTTTTACTTTACATTTTACTTTGGTCAGAAAAATTCTCTTAACAATTCTTTTGGAGTAAGTCTTCTGGCAACAAATTCTCTTGGTTTTTATTCATTTGAGAAAGCATTTTTTTTTTTTATTCCTAAAGGGAACTTTTGCACTTGAAAATGTTGAGTCACTTCTTTCTGCCCACCAGGGTTTTAGTTTAGAAATCCACTGTCATCTGAATTATTCTTCCCATTTTCTAGTTAATGTCTCCTTTCTCACTACTTAAAATTTTTTTTCTTTATTTTTAATTTACAGGTGTTTGATTGTAATGTATCTTGGCAAGGAAGTCTTTGTGTTTATTCTGTTCGGGGTGACTAGACTTTTTTAATCTATAAATCTATGACTTTCATCAACATTAGGACATTTTCAGCCATTATTTCTTCAGATTTTTTTCTGCATGCACCATCCTCTTTTTCTTTCCTTATGGGACTCCAATTCCACAAATACTAGACCCAAAGGTACTGTTCCCATGTCCTCTTTTCGGTCACTTTCTTTCTATATTAAGCCTATCTAATAAGTATCCTGCCAAGTCTTATATTAGCCTCAGGTTTTACATTTTCAACAGAGTATTTTTATTAGTAGTTTCATGTTGCCAGCCAGTTAGATTAGTAAGTAAGGGAAAACTATGCGTGCATGTTGTGGTTTGTGAACATGTCCGCAAACTTTTATCACTCTTTTTTTTTTTTTTTTGAGACAGATTCTTACTCTGTTGCCCAGGCTGGAGTGCAGTGACATGATCTTGGCTCACTGCAACGCCCACCTCCTGAGCTCAGGTGATCCTCCTATCTCAGCCTCCCAAGTAGCTGGGACCGCAGGCATGTACCACCACACCCAGCTGACTTTTTCGTATTATATTTTGTAGAGACAGGGTTTCACTATGTTGCCCAGGCTGGTCTCAAACTCTCAGACTCAAGCTATCTGCCTGCCTTGGCCTTCCAAAGTGCTGGGATTACAGGCATAAGCCACTGTGCCTGGCCTAACACTCTTTTCATCAAAAGGTTTGCTTTAACTACCTTCCCCTTTAATATTGTTCAGTGTTATATATGTCACTTGCATCTAACAAATAGAATGCATTGAAAAGTAATGCTGTGTTGCTACTACCACAGTCATGCTAAAAAAGTCAGCTTCCTTGTGGCTTTCTTTCACAAGGATGAGAAAAACTCATCCTTGGAAATCAGCTACCATGTTGTGAGGGCACATGTAGACGGCACGTTATAAGTGTTTTAGCTGACATCCACAGCTAATCCAGCAGATGCTGAGTGGAGCAAAGATACATTAGCTCTGCCAAGCTGTGTCAAATTTAGGATTTCTGGGAAATATAAATGTTGCTATTATTTTATGCCACTAAATTTCGACAAGGTTTGTTACATAGCAAAAGAGATCTAGACTTCTGTGAAATAGAAGCTGAGTGTTTCTGTTAAGCTCTCTTTTCTCTTGATATGGAAGCTTTATTATTTACTGTGTGAACAAAATACACATCTACTTATTTTATTGTTTTGTAATTTTTAAAAAATTTGGAATCAACTTGATGTATCAAGCGGATACTGTTTTGAATTGCCTCTTTTGAACTGTGACTGCATACTATGTACAGCAGAAGGAGCAAAATGGATATTTGGTGAGCAGGTAGGCAGACTATCAGAGATAGGATTGATCAAAGTTGTTACTTTTTAAAAAATTTATTACTTGAGCCTTTTGGCAGACTGCTAAAGCATATTGTGTTCTTTTCACTCTTTTTACACTTTGTTCTGAGGGCACTATGGTCTAATGACCATGACTGCAGACCTCTACAAATCAAGGCAAACAAGTTGCTACTCTGCTCTTGCTTCTTGCTATGGTAATTATATCAACGTTGCCTCTGATAGTTAAATGCTACCAGTTGTTCTCCACTGTTATGCAATCCTACCAGCCCCACTGACACTAAGGATTCTAGTCCCAACATAGCAGCTCCCCCAATCAATTCTGGGCTACAAAGTAGAGTCACCCAAGAGTGTCTTAGTGATGCTGGTGTCCCCCTCACTGGTTCATTCCTTGCTTCCCTAAAAAAATAATGTGTCTTCCCTTTCCGTGAACCATAGGTAGTAGGTTCTCATCGCTCACATAATTAATCAATTTAAAGATGCCCATTTCCCTGATCATTTTGTTCCCTCTGTCAATTCCCTGAACACAGTCTGTCATCTCTAACTCATTTATTATAAGACAGTGTCATGTCCAAGCTCAAAGGAATCTTGCAGTATCATCTTAGAGCTGGCTCCAGGTGTCCTTGCTAATACATTAACTTCTGAGAGAGTGCACCCATGTTAATCATCTGCCCCCACTGTCAGGCTTGTATTATGCTCCATATCCTCGGGTCTATTATTCTCAAGATCCACTCCCAGCTTTTGTCAGTACACTTGAGCCAAGACTTGCAAATCTTTTGGTAAGCTATTTATGCTTGCAGCAAGAACTATTCTTCCATGCTTGGACTGTGCTGAGATCTTTAGTTACTGGCCAGGAGTCAATGAAGGGAAGTGAGGGCAGGTCTTAAGCATTATCTTACAAGCATCGACTTTTAAGATCACTGCATGGTCTCCTGGCAACAGAAGGCTGCTTTTCTAGCAAGGGGCAGAGACTGTTTTTGATGACCTGGAGTTTTAGGGGAAGCTGGGCATTCTAGGCTCTCACTCATACTTACGTATCCCATTTTTAAAATTACATTTACCCCCGTACCATTCAAGTGATATAGTTACAGCATATGCCTTTCACCTGTATTACATTCCAATATGCCATAGATAAGCGTCTCAGTCATTGTGAGGCCACAGCAATCTAGGAGTTAGCTCCTTTCCCAGCACTTGTCACATATGACAGTTGCTGTCTGACTGTTTAGTAATTCAGTTTCAAAGTCTATACTGAGGGGCATTTTTTTAGAGCCTCTTCCCACACCCATGCTTAAATTGGATTGTCAAGAAAGAAGAGGCTGAGATGATGACTCCGTGCAGGTAGGTTATTTGGGAGTTAGTCCCAGGAAACAGAAGTGAGAGAGTGAGGAGAATACGACAAGAAAGAGAGAAAAGTCAACAAATCTTATGCTGGTTGCTGCTGAGAATAACTGGAACTCAATCCTACTTGCAAACTTTAAAGTTTATAGAAGGTGCCTCAGAATTATCTTGCTAAATAACTCGACCCTGCTCTGTTTACATATACACCACTGTTTAGCATGGTTTGAGTGTTACCCCATGATTATTAACCTATCCACACTTCTGAGCTGCACATGTGCATCTACTGAGTGACCTTCGAAGACTTCAGAGAAATCTCTAGAGCAAAAAAAAAAAAAAAAACCAAAAAACCAGGGAGATGTTATACCTGCAGAGAGTCACTGAGAGTATGCATGGGATTGTTATGTCAGCTGCACTGAAATCGGATGGACTCAGCAGATATGGCTTTGGGCACTACCAGTGTAGACCATACCTACATTTATATTGGAAGGAAATGCTAAATTTCAGTTTGAGGTTAGAATGGAATTTCACTTCCATCTAAGCTAACAGAATGTTTGGTATCCCATGAAAACCATGGCAAAAACTCTAGGCCTAGGCCAGCTGTGGTGGCTCACTCCTGTAGTCCCACCATTTTGGGAGGCCGAGACTGGTGGATCGTTTGCGTCTAGGAGTTTGAGACCAGTCTGGGAAACATGGTGAAACCCCATCTCTACAAAAATACAGAAATTAACCAGGGGTAGTGGCATGCCAACTGTGGTGCTGGCTACTCAAGAGGCTTAGATGGGAGGATCACTTGAGCCAGGAGGTGGAGGCTGCAGTGAGCCAAAATTGCAACACTGCACTCCAGCCTGGGTGACAAAGCGAGACCTTGTCTCAAAAGAAAAACAAAACAAAACAAACTCCTGGTCTAGAAGCTCAGTAATTGTTCATTCTCTTTCCTGGCATACAGGAAGCCTCACTCTTCATCTAAGTTGATCATGTGACTGGGTTCTGGCCAGGCTAGGGGACAGAAGCAAAGTAGATCACTTTCATGCCTAGCCCCTGAAATTATGCCACTCTTTACTTGATAGCCAAGAGAAAATTCAGTGTGAAGATGATGGAATCACACAATAGAAGGAACCTGAATCCTTGAGTCATCACTTGGAAGAAAGCAGCCCAGGCTAGTCACTCAACTCCCATCAGACCGGGATAAGAAATAAGCCATTGTGTGTGTGTGTGTGTGTGTGTGTGTGTGTGTGTGTGTGTGTGTGTGTGTGTGTAGTGTGTGTATGAATTCATCGATATTTTCAGTTGCTTATTTTAGCAGTACATATTACTTTAGCTGACACAGTCAATGTGGTATCTTACATAAGACCAATACTTTCCTGAATTTTACTGCACTTTGGTCATTGAAGAAAGTATTAGTTATCACCTCTTTATCTTATAGGCATGTGATGAGAATGGACAGAATCATGTTTTTGGTTTGCTTTTAGCCTTTTAAGGACTAGACAGGAGGTCAACTCAAAGCAGTAGAATAATTATTTCCAGATAAATGATTCCTTTCCTCCTAGTTAGGGAGAATCGTCCATTGCTATCTTGTACTTGCTGAGCACAACTTGACAAAGAAATCCTCCTTCACAATCCCCAGACAATAAATGTGAGTGAAAGAACCAGTATGAAATACTGTCTGCTCTCTCTTTTATCGTGACTGGTTAAGGAAATGTCCTGGATGCAGTACATATGAAAGACACACAGATAATCACTCAGAGTTTAGATGAATAAAAATAAAGCTTGTTTAATAATGAGTCTTATTTTAAAAAAAGCAAAAGGGTACTATCTATCCAGTGTGAGACGGACAGTGACAAAGAAGTAAGAATACTCCCTCTTGTGGTTCCTGAGAGAAATAATTCCTGCTACGAGATCATATTGAGAAAAGAGAAATACTGGATTCGAAGATCACTTCAGTGGATAATTAGAGCTTATCCTTTTCACTGTGACCTGATTTAATGACGCTAGGGAACCATTTTAGGCTGTGTTGGTGTGGCTCTTCTGGAGAGTGTGAGCTTGCACCACTAACCTCAGGGGACAACCGAGCATGTGCCAGGAGGAAAGGACTCTTCATCCTGAACTGGAAAAAAGCTGCTTTCTACTTGGATTTTTTTTCCCTGAAGGGTAAAAGAAACAGTCATTGTCACCAAATTTCCTCTTTCCTTAACTTGGCTCTGGTTCCCCAATGTGGCCTTGTAGTTGCTCTTGGGGAAGCTTTGATTTAAGAGGAGTGAATTTGGTTTAGGGCCCTATCTCATCTAAAACACATTCTATGCCATTACTTTGTGTGGGGGAATAAATGTGTTTCTCTGATATATGCTTTTCCCTTTTCTATGTGGAATCTTACTTAGCAGGTTTGTTTTTCTCAAGAGAGAATTGGCTGCAAAATGCCAAAAAACAGGAATTTCCTCATTTCTTAAGAAGTAAAATAGGATGACACAACTGAAGACAGCACGGATCCAATGTCAGCAGACATCTGATGTGAAATTGATTTGTTTTCTCACAATTGATGTCCCTTACTTTTTGTTGCTAGTGTTTCACCATTAGAAATATATCCTCCGGTTATGAGGAGAGTTGACATCTGCATGGGAAATCTATCTATCTATCTATCTATCTGTCTATCTGTCTGTCTCTCTGTCTATCATCTCTCTCTCTCTCTCTTTCTCTCTGCTCTGTAGTTAAGAAGTAAATACTGTTCTACTCTGCCCAGAGAGGTCCTGGTTTATACCACTGTCTTGCTTGGTTTAAGATTGTTCCTTTTCCATTTTTCCAATGAAGACTATAAGGATTTTAATTTTATTAGTCACAAAATGTAACTTTAAAAACATTGGAAGTAATTTTATTAAAAAAATTTAAATATTGTATTAAGAAACACATTCTTTAGAAAAATACCAGACATGTTGGCAGCAAAAACTCTGATTAAAGTGCATTAAGGTGTACCAAGAATAATGGTACAACTTTTAGCATTTTAAATGTTCAATCAGTAGAAATAAGTTAAAAAAATTTTTGCAGCCTCTACAGTGGTCCCAATGAGTCTCACCTCCTGATATTTATTACCTCGTGCAATCTCTTCCTGGGCAACATTGAGAGCATATCACTTCCCTGATCAAGTTACAAAAGACTGTGACTTCCATCTTGCTAGGCGACTCTCTCTGTTGATTTGTCAACATGATACTTTAATGAAGCAAGGTGCTAGGTTGAAGAGGTCCCTTTAGCAAGGAATTAATGGTAGCCTCTAGTCAATAGTCAGGGAGTAACTGAGACGGTCAGTCCAAAAGCCTGTTGGCTGCTAACAACTAAGTGAACTGAGTGGATCCTTCCCCATCCAGCCTTCAGATGAGACCCCAGCCTTGTGAACACAGCCAAGGAGAGACGCTAAGACAGAGGACCCAGCTAGACATGCACAGACTCCTTAGACATGCACAGATTCCTAATCAATACAAAACTGTGAGATAATGTTTTGTCCTAAGCTGCCAAGTTTGTGGTTTATTAATTGCACCATAATATATAACTAATACAAACTCTATCCCTTCTCCCAGCCCAAATCCATTTCAGATCTTAACTTCACTGGGGTCCAAAGTGAGGCTTAAGCAATTCTGAATTACCCAAAAGGCATAATAAGCATGTCTTTAAAGATCAAACAAAATAGGGATAGTTTTTTGGGCGGGGATTTGAAATTTCAAATTAAAAATAATAAGCAAAAACACATTGAGGCTGGGTGTGGTGGCTCATGCTGGTAATCCCAGCACTTTTGGAGGCTGAGGCAGAAGGATCACTTGAACCTAGTTTGAGACCAGCCTGGACAATATATGGAGACCCCCATCTCTCCAAAATATTACACAAAAAATTAGCCAAGTGTGGTGTTGTGTGCCTGTAGTCCCAGCTACCTGGGGGTACTGAAGCAGAAGGATTGCTTGAGCTGAGGAGGTTGAGACTGCAGAGAGCTAAGATTGTTATGCCACTGCACTCCAGCCTGGGTGACAGAGTGACACCCTGTCTCAAAACAAACAAGCAAACAAAAGAATCACTGGGGGAATCATTGTGAAAAAAATCAGAATTTTGTTGAAATGCTTCATATACCTTTTATGATTAAATCTATAAAAATCTTAAAATGATTTTAGGCTCTGGCATGGTAGAAGCCAACACTGAAATTGACTAGAAAGTGCAAGAGGTTTATTGGAGGAGAGATGCCTGTGAAACATAAAATGGAGAGGAAGCAAGAGTGGGCAGGAAAAACCTTCATATCATGCTGTTGCTCTGACATGAAAGGCAAGAATGAAGAATGCAGATGGGGCATGGGGAGCCTCAAACCGTGAGACAGACCTGACAAAGTCTCAGCCAATCCAACAGTGGGCAAAGATTGTGAACGAAGATTGCCGTTTGAGGAGTTTCGCATGAGGCATTAAAAGCCGGGTCCTCCCACACACAGTGTGCCCAGTAATTGGCTGAAGCTGCTCAGGAAGAACAGGACCTCAGCTAAAGGCTGAGGCATATCATGGAGGTGCTAATGATTGGCGAATTCTTGTTTAATGAGAGATTCCAGCAGCACATCTCCAGGGTTGCCACATGGCAGGGTTGCCTCATGGCTCTCCTCTGCTGCCTTAATCTGTCTCCTGCTTATCCCTGCAAACTTACCTTGTTTTGGGTTTATGTTTTTTTCTGTTTGTTTTTCATGGATTCTCTGTTTCTCTACAATTTAGTCTTCTTGTGGCACTAATTTACCATTTGGGCCCCCAAGTGCCACATTGATTTACGGCTTGGCTTTTCCTAGCAAACTGACTTAGTACAAGTGCCATTTCCAAATTCCTAGAAATGAGAATTTGGTCAGGTAACTGCACTGGGGCCATCAACTATAATGGGAAAAGAGGGCCAAATTATTTGAGACACAGAGCTGTTTTTTCAGAGAGGCTACTAACAATAATGGAAAATTTGCTAATTTCTATGGCTTAACAGAATACAAGTTATTTCATTCACATGACTCTGATGCAGATGTCGGGCAGTCTTCCTGGTTGGCTCTCCTCCAAGTGCTGTCTCAGAAACTCAGGCCTTCTCTCCTTCATAGATAGCCCTGATATCCTCACCAAGGGCCTTTATTGTCACTTCAGAGTGATGGACAGTGCAAAGAAGACATACGTGCTCTCAGCTGCCTCAGGCAGGAAGGGACACATCACTTTTGCTCACATTACATTGGTGCAAACTTGTCATATGCTCCCATCTTACACACAAGAGGGCTAGAAATGTAGTTTACTAGTATGCCCAGGAGAAAAACAAAGCATTTGATAAGTATCTTCTGCCATAGTTTGCCCTTTTGATCACCAAAATACTAATTTCATGCTTCCTTCCACATATAGAATATATAAGCCTCTTTCTTAAGTGGAAAACACAAGATCTCATCCAGTCAGTTCCTCCTTCTAGCTCTAAGTCCAAGATGTTCAAGTGATGTGAAATTCTGTCCTTAGTCCTAGATGTGGCTTCTTATGGTCGTGTAGCCCATGATCTAAAAAGACAGTGATCCGTTTGCTACTCTCCAGCCCTAACACATAATATAACAGGCACAAGACAACCTGTAAATATTTTCATTAAAAAATTAGCAGAATGGAAGACACAGGAAAATGATCAGGCTACGGCAATTCTGAAATTCCACTTAGCCAATGTTGTGAAGATTTGCCACTCCGGAGTGGGAGAAGTCCTTTGATTAGTGCCAATTTCTACTGTTCTTGAGGATTTTTTTTTTTTTTTTTTTTGGTCTGTTGCTTTCTGTGGCCCCTGGCTTTGTCCTCTAGCAATTTCTTCCAAGTTTCTTTCTTTCTATGGCCTCCTCTGAACTAGGTATTAAAAGTAAGCCCTCTTTGGGAGTTATACAGTTTTCCTAATTTTATTTGTTCATGGAAGTTAAAGACCCAAGCTTTTCGTAAGTCTTAAAAGTCTGACATTTTAATTTCAGACTTCTGGTACTGGGCAATGTATTTCTCTAAAAAATTTAGTAGCTTTCTACCTACTCATTTTCATGTATTTACCAAACCCAAAGTACCTTCCTAGATATAGTTCTTCAGGGGGTTTACTTTGCTTCTTCAGCTCCCCGTCTCACATACTCCATTTAATGATGGCAACCCGGAAGCTGCCAGGCTAGAGTGGGAACAGCACCGTCTCGGTTTGTTTTTGCTGAAAGGCTGAGTCATTCTATCCAAGAGGGGACTAGGTTCCCTCTAGGCTTCATCTCTGTTTTTAAGTCTGATCTTCTATGATTTCAAGTTCAGAAATAGTTGGCTTTTCCACCCAGGAAGCCCTTGACTTTCTGTATTCCTCATTTCCTTTAAAGTCTTTCCCCAAACTGGCCAGTCCTTTCCTGAGCTTTTTTCTTATAATACTTTGCTGCCAGCAGTCAGTAACAACCGACACATACGGTTTTCCAACCTTTCTCCGTAAATCTACTTGCTAAGTAGGTATGTGGTATGCCTTCCACTGTATGGCAGATGACAATTTTAACAGACATGACGTCACTGTAAGGCATGAGTCTGTAGGCGTTCTGCCTATTACTGCTGCGTTCTTGCTCTTCACTGCCCAAGTGCCAAGCTAGTGACACATATTTCAAGTTTTTATTATAGTAATGCTCCACTTTGAAGTACCAATTTTTGTAGCAGGGTAAATAATACTGCTGTAACAAACAACCCTCAAATCTCAGTGGCTTATTATAGTATACGTTTATTTTCCACGTAGGCAGAGTCAATTACCTATGTTCCTGGTCAGGCAGCTCTCTTCCAAATGGTGGCCCAAGGATCTAGGCTTTCTATGTAGTATTTCTGCCATCTTCAAAATATGGCCTCCAAGATTACCCTGTGAGGGGAAAAGAAACTGCCCCAGACCGGATGAGACACATGACTTCTGCTTCTGTTCCGTTGGAGAGGTCCGTCGTATGGGCCACCTGGATGCATGGCTACTGGACACTATCATTCAGCTGTTGGCCCAGAAATGAGAAACAGGTTTGGGAAATATGTAGTCAGTCTCTACCACATTATCTTAGAATAGATGGAATGAAGAAAGGAGGCCATGGAAGACATACACAGTAGAAAAACAGGAGAGGTGTTATGTATACCTTATAGGCAAAGAAACTGAGACTCAGAAAAGTTAAGAAAATTGCCTATAACCACCCAGTCAAAAAAAGGGCAGAATTAAGCACCAACCATGAGTCTATGTGACTTCTAGTCCCAACATCTACCATTACATCTCAAATCTCTTTTTGTAGTTTCCAGCAATTAAGCACTATTTACATCTTTATCTCTGGTTAACAGAAGCTAAGATATAAGCGATTTGGGTTGTTACTTCTCATTTCACCTGAATTTTAATACTTGCACATGTTTTTGGAAGCCACAGCTAGGTATAAATATGCAAACTATTTATCTATACTTGTCTTCCAATAATTTAGATTCAATGTCAACTTTCTTGTGCAAATTCATTACCCTAATTCTTCATAAACAGAAACTAGACTCTCCTTTTCCCCATGTATCCACCTACTTTATTTTTCATTTTTGTTCTGATTTGAAACCACAGAGTTGGAAATAGACAATTATTATAGGATTATTATATCTCCTACAGGAGATTCTACCATTTTTCCTTTGTTAAGCATAAACATATAACCTGATTGTTGCTTAGAGTCCTTAGTTTTGAGGGGGAGTAGAATATAAACCTGGAAGGCATCTCCCCTTACGCCCATCACTCTCTTGCACAGAAATTATCTTGAGACTCATAAAAGGAAAATAAAATTCTGAAATTAAATTCTTCATTGCCTTTGTTGGCTGATTTTATCAACTGTCTATTGAATGGGTGGTTTAATAGAAGAACTCCTTAGAAACATACAATACATTGACTAATCTATTTGGCTATTTTCCACATTTTTTCAGAAGTCAGGACACAAAATCAAGCTTTTTTTTTTTTTTTGTCAATCAACAGCATTATGTGGATCTCAGACTTTGAAAAAAATATATGACATATATTATGTAGCCTTAGTACTAGTGCTATTGTGACATGGTAAAAGCCCCATAAAACTGCATACCTCAACCATACCTCGGCTTTCTGTTGAGACTGCTGTCTATAACCCAGATGTGACAGGCAAGCAGTCCAAACCCACACTGTCTTGGCCCCTGTGACTTGTAATTTCCACCCTACCCAGACAATGTGTAAACAAATGCTAACCTTGACTTTTGTGAATCACTTAAGTATCAATCAGAATGTCAAAAAGTCCCCTGGCCCTCGGAATGTCTGGCGCCCCTCACCCTCATCTCCGCCCAGAAGGTGATTTACAGAATTCACTAGCCCTCGGAATGTCTGAAGCCCCTCACCCCCACCCCCGCCCCTCACCCTCACTCCCAAGGTGATTTTTACCGGTATAAAAGGTCTTGACACCCTCCTTTCAGGGCCACGGGTTGGAGAGACGTGAGTCCTCTGTGGCCACCGGCAATAAAGATCCTGCAATTCGGCATACTTTTGTCTTGGTGTTAACTTTCTATGCTCGGTTCAGTACAACACTATGTCCTGCTTTTTAAAGTTATTTTCTGGCAAGGGTGATTTTACCCAACACCAGTTACCAATCAAAGTCAAAAAATATTAAAGATTGGTTGGTGGCCTTGATCTTTCCCACTTATATTTCTGTCTGCCTTCTTCACAATTCAGTCAGTTCACAATTGAGCTGGGAGTTTAAAGCAAACTGGATGAAAAAGTAGAAGAGGAGGACTAAATCATTCTTTCTCATAATGCAAATGCCGTTCCTGCTTTGATTCTGCTCTTCTCTATGCTATACTTAGAAAACAAGGCCTAATTTTTTACTTGGCTCTGGACCTGCAGACCTTCTTGCAGAAAAGACACTGAATATTTCTCTACCTGTCCTTTCTGGCAGTGTATTTGGTTAATTAGTACTTTGCCCTTACTCTTCCCAAGCACCAAAACTCTAAGGCTTGTCCTTTGAGGAAGCACAGAAGCGAGGGAAGCATAAATCCCCATTTGTCTCAAATGACAAGTCAGACATTTAGCTGCTCAGCAAGAAACATGCTCTCTGTGTTCCTCTGAGAGCAGCAGCTCAGAGTGCTCAATGTTCTCTGAGAAAGGAAGCTTGGAGATTCCATATCAATAGTATGTAAATGGAGCAAGAGAACAGGCTGTAGACTTAACTGGAATTCAGACAGGTCTGGGCATGCCTGGTGTATCGTGAGGCCATCTCCCCGAAAGAGTTTTCATGAAGGACTGAGATTTCCAAGAAAGTATTTGTCCTAAGAGAGGATGAGTCTGACCTGTGATAAAGCCTTAGTTGTCTGTGTGGATATGTGATTCTGTATATAGCATCAAAATTTGCACTTTCATTTGACTTGTAGCAAAGGCCCCATTACATTTTGGTTGAAATACTGTGGAGAGTAATGAATCTGTACATAAATCTCCAAAGATCTGATCTTCTAAAAATTCTCAACTACAAATGCACAAACAATGCTTTACTAGACCTCTCTAAAATAGCAGGAAGCAGAGATGAAGGAGGCTTTTCAAACAGGCAGGATTCTAAAGATATACCCATGCCTGAGATTTCTGACCTCTGCTGTTTCATTCAAATACAAATCCAAGTACTTCTCTGAAGGGATTTTGCAGATGTAATTAAAGTCTCAAGTGAATTAATTGACCTTAAAGTATGATGATAATCCAGGTGGGCCTGATCCAATCAGATGACCTCTTTTAAGGCAGAGCGTTTTCTGTAGGATCAGAAGAGGAAGTCAGAGATTCAAAACATGACAGGCAGTAGAGGCAATGTTGCTGGCTTGAAGACTAGGGAGGGGCGGGTTGTACCACAGAATGCATGTGATCTTAAAAAGAGCTGAGAGTGGTTCCATGCTGACAGCCAGCAGAAAAACATGGACATCAGTCCGTATTTCGCCAACAGCTTGAATGAGTTTGGAAGCAAATTCCTTCCTAGGGCCTCCAGATTAAAAAGCCCAGCCCAGGGAACATCTCATTTCAGCCTTGAGAGACCCCAAGCAGAGAACTCAGCTGAGCTATGCCAGACTTCTGACCTACGGAAGTGTGAGATAAATTGTGTTAAGTCACCATGTTTGTGGTAGTTTTCTGTGCAGCACTAGAAAGTTAATGCAGTAACATGATATGATGAAGCTTTGTATTTTGTGGGACCCAGGCTTTGGCTGTAGTGAGAGGCCCCAGCATCCCAGAGACTTGTGGTATGCAGTGAATGCCCAGTGGTAAAAGATGGCATATGGTAAGAACAAACATGATGAGTGCTTGTGAAACCTCTTCTAAAAATTCATAGAAATTCTCCTAGGTAGGGACAAAGAACACTGAAATTTGTATTATTATAGTCAATATGAGTGACTAGAACCTACAGGCTGATGAATTCCAGGTAAATTGACTGCACACATTTCCATAAAGTCTAGATTAGTTTGATCTCCTCGTATATGCTTCGTTTACCAAAAGGAACAGAGGATGTGTTTTTTTTTGTTGTTTTTATTTTCTGATTTACTCTTCCCCACTCCTAAATTCGCTTGCTTTATTCACAGACCCTCACCTTTGCTGGATGCCAAGGGAAGGATTTAGTATGTCCTTGGATGATTGTGACAGTAGAAAATATCTTTTTCGTTGTTAAATCTTTGCTACTGAGACAAAATAGCAACTTATTCTTGAGAGACAGATTATCTCTTTCAGTATACTTAGGTGCCTTTATCTCAAACTTCTTATTAAAAATAATGAGCAAACATTTTGTTTTGGATTATTAAGAAAGGAAACTTGGTGAAAATATAGAAGAGTATGGGATTTTCATCTTTGAAGCCAGGATACAGATTAGTACAGAGATGGGTGTGCTATACTGTGATTTTATAAAAATATTGTTGGGAAACAATTTTCCATAGATCTTTTGCATTTCTGTCCATCTTCAGAGCAGATACATCCATAGCTTTTATTCTGAAATATCTTTTCAAGTGTGTTTGCATAGCAAACAGTTTTGGAAGATAAAGATAATGTCTCCCTCCAAGACAAAGAACAGATTTACTTGCTATTTAGGATAATAAAAGATAATGTCTCTTTCCAGAGCAAAGGATGGGCAAGTTCCTGGTGTTCCCTTTAAAAGTGTGCTATCTCCTAAGCTCAGGGAACCTCAGCTCTTATGTAAGTCTTGTGTGTACGGGGTGACCAACTTGTTCCAGTTTGCCTGAGACTTTCCTGCTTACAGTACAGTAAATCGTGCATACTAGGAAATCCTTTGACCTTAGGTAAATGGGGGAGGTGATCACCCTAGTGAGCTGCATCCATCTGAGATGCACCATATCACTCCCATGAGATTTGGAAGACATAGAAACCAATTACAAGCTCATGCTGCTTGCTGTGTTGTGAGAAATAAATTTCTTTAGCTCTCACCCAGGAGTCTCGAGCCTTCTTCTAGCATCCTTAAAATTGTGATAGGCTAGCTTCTTAGGTAGCAAGTGGAAAAAAAGTCTCAGACAGACCCTTCACAGTTCCTTAAAAACTTACGTCTAGTAAATGATGGAATTTTAATTGGGAAAAAACAAGTTTAGAGAAATAGAGTAAGGCCATAAGCTTCCTCTAAAGTTTTCCAAAATCTGTTTTACCAAATGTATAATTCAAAAACAAATCAACTTGTAAAAGTGATTTGTAAGAACTTGTACTGTTTTTGTGACTTCCACTGCAATTTTTTTCTCTTATAAATAGGTTATTTAGAAGTATATTGCTAATTTCCAAACATTTAGGAATTTTTCTAGTGTCTTTCTGTCACCATCCTTTAGCATAATCCCACTCTGGTCAGACAATATATGCTATGAGAACATACTCAATTCTTTGAAATTTGTTGAGATTTGCTTTGTTCTATTTTGGTAAATGTCTAAGTGCATTTGGAAAAAATGTGCACTTTGCAGTTGTTGGCTATAGTGTTGTCTATACGTCAATTAGGTTAAGGTTGTTGATTATATTGTTCAAATTTTCTATATTCTTACTGATTTTTTTAATTTTGTGTCTGCTTGTCTGTCAGTGATTGTAACATTTCCAAGTATGATTGTGGATTTGTCTCTCTTGCCTATATACTGTATTAGCCGATACAAATTTAGGAATATTTTATTGTTCTACTTATCATTTTGACTATTTCCAGTAATACTTATTGGTATGATTTGGCTGTGTCCTCACCCAAAATCTCATCTTGAAATGTAATCCAAGTTATAATCCCCATGTGTTGGGGGAGGGACCTTGTGGGAGGTGATTAGATCTTGGAGGCAGTTCTCCCATGCTGTACTCATGATAGCAAGTGAATTCTCATGAGATCTGACGGCTTTATAAGGGGCTTTTCCCTGCTTCTCTCTCCAGCCAGCATGTGAAATAGGACACGTTTGCTTTTCCTTCTGCAGTGATTGTAAGTTTCCTGAGGCCTCTGCAGCCGCGCAGAACTGTGAGTCAGTTAAACCTCTTTCCTTTATACTTACCCAGTCTTGGGAAGTTTTTTATAGCAGCCTGTGATTGGACTAATACACTTACCTTGAAGTCTACTTTACTTGGTATTAATAAAATTATACTAGTTTCCTCCTGTTTAGTTCCTGCATGATATATATATTTTCCATACCTTTCCATGGTACATATTTTTACTTTCAAGTTTTCTGTGCCCTTGTATTTAAAGTATGTATCTTGTAAACAGCATATAGTGAATTTTTTTTTTTTTGAGACAGGGTCTCATTTTGTCATCCAGGATGGAGTGCAGTGGCGTGAACACAGCTCACTGCAGCCTTGACCTTCTGGATGCAAGTGCTCCTCCCACCTCAGCCCCACCAAGAAGTTGGGACTACAGGTGCATGCCACCATGTCCAGCTAATTGTTATGTATTTTTTGTAGAGATGAAGTTTTGCCATGTTGCCCAAGCTGGTGATTTTTTGTTTGTTTGTTTTAATTCAGTATGACAGCCTCTGTCTTTTAATTGAAGTGTTTGGTCCATTTATATCTCATATAACTACTAATATAGTTGGATTTGAGTCTACCAACTTGCTATTTGTTTTCTGTATGTCCTATCTGTTCTTGGTATTTCACTTTTCCTTTCTTGAATTATTTTCAATTAATCAGTATCATTTATTATTCCATATTCCCTCTGTCAGTTTTTAGTTACATATTTTAAAAATATTCTTTTAGTGCTTTCCATGTAATTATAACATACGCATCCATATCTTATGGCAGTTTTAAATTGGTAACTTTACCAGTTACTGTCAAATATAAGAACGCTCAACAGTTTAATCCCATTTACCTACCTGTCACCATTTGTGCTAGTGTTATCATATTTTAACACCATGAAATATTAATGAGTTGAGGAATTTGAATGTATATTTTTGTATCCTTCTTTCAATTTCTTTACTATCTGAAAATTTGAGGCCAAGTTACAAGCCCTATTGGCAGCTCTGATCTCGGACCTCTTTCCCCTCAGTCCAATAAGACTGTCACTTTTGGTTTGAGCTATATTCCTTTTAGTCACGATTTGAAAAATACTCTCAGAAAAAAAGTCATAACATGAATGAGACCTCACCATATGTGCTTTCCTTCTTTCATGGACTAAGAAAGTCCAGCCTGTACTGCTTTTTTTGCCAATGCCTTCAAACAGTTGATTTGTATATGTCATCCAGCTTTTATAGTTGTTTTTGGCAGAAGGGTTAGTTCAGTACCAGCTACTTTATCATGCATGGCTGAGACTGAAAATCCCTTAGAACATTTTTACAAACAGAAATTTTTCTTCATCTCCTATTTGGTACAACAGTGTTACAGTTAATGTAAATACATGATTGTTTAAAAATCATGTTTTCAAAATAAGGTGATTCCCTAGCTCCACTGATAACATTTAGTATAGTTAGGAACTCCGATTTAAACATATTTGTTGTGCTTTAATACTTTGTAGATATGATTCTTCTTATTTATTTTTTGAGACAGGGCTTGCTCTGTCACCCAGGCCAGAGTGCAGTGGCACAATCATAGCTCTCTGTAGACTGCACCTCCTGGGCTCAGCAGTCCTCCTGCATCAGCCTCCTGAGTAGCTGGGACTATAGGTGCACACCACCATACTCAGCTGGTTTTTGTATTTTTTATAAAGATGGGGTTCCACCATGCTGCCCAGGCTGGTCTCACATTTCTGGGTTCAAGTGATCCTCTTGTCTCAGCTCCCAGTATGCTGGGATTAAAGGAATGAGCCACCATGTCTGGCCATTGTAGTGTTATTCTTAACGATGCTAAAATGTTCCTATCTTTGACCACTGGAAGCCTAAGTTAGCTCCTGGGTCCTTTTAATATGACCTTGGGTGTCTTCACTATCTTCTTTGTTATGTATATGACAAGATAGTCCAAGCTCATCTTGTGCATTTTTTATCTCTAGTGCTGGAGTCAACAAAGATAGAGTATGAGAGAAGGATCAAGGCTAAGTTGTGTTCTCAGGGCACTGCCAAGTTTCAGTTAAAGCAAAAATAGAGACTAACCAAAGGGAAAGCTGAATTTATAGTCAGTTTTTCTGATAGCAGTTCATGCTTGCTACAGGGCAGACAGAAAGATTATTGGAAGTAAGCAAAGGGTGAGAGATTAGGTAAAATGAATTGTGTAAAAGAAGAAAAGGAGATGAGGTGAATGAAAGCCCAGTAAATACTAATATGTATTGTATTTTAAGCAGATTAGCATATGTGTGGTTATTTTTTCCTCTAAGAATTTTTGGTATATTAAAAATCACCATCAATCAATTTCCATGTCACTGTTAGTTGCATAGACTCAAGCACTGTATAGGAATTGGCTGTTTAAGGATATTTTTTGATGATGCCTTTGCTTTGATCAAAGATTTACCTGAAAAACATTTCTTTACAGAGCTCAGAAAATTGTGAAGATTTCCTCCTTCTCATTGTCTTGGTATTCTCCTTACTTTGAGTAGTGGGAATAATTGTCAGACACTATAGAAAAGGAGAGTAAAATGTGCTTTAATTTGTACATTTTATTCATTAATAAGTCTCCTCCATTCACTATTACATAAGTACAATTGTAACACATTTAAATATATTTTTTTAATCTACACTTATTATTTAAAGAATCTCAGGGTGTAAACTCCTGATTAACATTTTCTAGTGAAGAACCGAGGGATTTCAGAGAAGTTCCTAGGATGAACAATACTGTATTATCACTTGTAAGTTAATCTTCCTGGGCAGAAGTCTCTTGAAATAGTAAAGTGATGCTAATAATGGTAGTTGAATCATAAAGTCATGTTAATAGTGACAATAAATTTTGTGTGTGTGTGTGCATGCTTTAGATGGTTTTGATTCCCACTGTAATAGATGCCACAATATCTCTAACTTCAAGAATTTCATTAAGTCTAGAGGTAGAGGCAGGTAGGTTATAGAAAATATTGAGGATAAGTAATAAGTGCTTTAAGAAAGTATGCTTGGGCTGCAGGGAGCATCATAGGCTTCTAAGAGGAAATGATCCTTGCTCTTTCTTGGAATCCTTCCAAGCAGAGGGAACAGCAAGAACATGTGTATATAACGGGGGAAGGATAGGCGATAAGGTTGTAATGTGGCTATATGTAATGGACCTTAATGCATACTAAACAGTTTGTACTTTATCCTATACAAATTAGGTGAGGGCAAAGGAATTAGTTAAGGGCAAGGGAAATTTAGTTAGTAGAATGTAACTAGAAGATTTTTAGTAATTAGGTATGGGAGATTATGGGAAGGGACGAGTTACGTGTGCTTCCCAGGTCTCTGATTTTAATAACCCAACGAATAATAGAGTGGAGTTGGGGTGGGATAGAAATGAGCAGCCAATGGGGAAGTGTGAATATGATGAATTTGGTATTTATCTATCTCTATTAGTATATTTATCTATAATTGTGTGTGACTGTATCTCTCATAGTATTTTTTAATCTTAACTATCTCTCGAGATAACCTTTCTACATTTCACGGATAACAAAATGTATTCTCATGTTTTTACTAGGAAAACATTCATCTTATCTTACTGCCCTTTTCGTTGTTTACTTGTTCTGCATGCTTTCTTGTTTTCTTGAGTAATGTTATGTACTCAGTGGATATTTTCATAATGAAAAGTCACACACAGGACTTTTTCTCACAGATATAATACTAGTCTCTTTAGGAAAGTGTCATCACACAAAAATGGGCCAGAGTCAAAGTTAGAAGAATATGCCTTGCTGGTTGCAGCTATGAAAGGGATTTATACTTGCCAGCTGATCTAAAGTTTAAAGGAGGAGTTAACTGAAAATCCTTGAGGAAGACAAGGGCAGCATGGAGAAAGACAGACAGGATAATGCTAGAATGGAAAAGAAGGCAAAGTTTACAAAACTGCTCACACACATTTTTGGCTCTCATGACAGTATGCCAGATTAACTGTGGTTTCAGTCACCTTGCTATTTGTTTCATGTATCACTTTAAAATGGAAACATTTCTACCTCTAAGTACAAATGATGAGACAGATATAGATTACAGTTTTTTTTATTTAACCCAATTCCCTGGCTTTAAGGAGTTAGCCCGAAGTTGTGAAGAGCTGTGGAGCACCACCACAGCCTCTCATGTGTCTGTTTTCTGCCTTGGTTTAGGCTCTTATTACCTCACTCTTGACCTATTGAAATAGCTTCCTTTTATGCCCCTAGTTCCAGACTTCCTTTCTTCTGTTAGATTTCAAACACTACTGGAAAGAAATTTCAATGCCATTCTTCCAGGCTTAACAATATGAGCTTTCCTTTAGTCAGTTTGTTATCTACAACCAGACCCCTAGCTTTGTTTTTAACTTCAATGTGGGTGAATGTTTTTGACACTTCTCTCCAAAAGGCTTGGGTGAAGTCCAAAACATTTTACTTCATCTTTTTTTTTTTTTTTTTTTTTAATTTTGAGAGTGTGTCTTGCTGTGTTGCCCAGGGTGGAGTGCCGTGGTACGATCTCAGCTCACTGCAACCTCTGCCCGCCAGGTTCGAGAGATTCTCCTGCCTCAGCCTTCCAAGTAGCTGGGACTACATGTGCCTGACACCATGCCTGGCTAATTTTTGTATTTTTAGTAGAGATGGGATTTCACCATATTGGCCAGGCTGGTCTTGAACTCCTGACCTTGTGATCCACTTGCCTTGGCCTCCCAGAGTGCTGAGATTACAGGTGTAAGCCACCGCGCCCGGCCTTACCTCATCATTTAAAGCCTTCCATTATTTGACTGCAAATTTATTAGCAGCCATTCTTGCCTTCAGCCATCATGAAGCATGCCACATTTCTTGTTCATGTCTCTTCAACTTCACATGACCTTGCTACCCATTACTAGAGTATAGGCACCATGAGGGCTGATCTCCAGAGACCAAAGCTATTAGAAGATTTTGAAATGAAGAAAAGCATGAATTACTCATTTGTCTTAGCACACAGTAAATGTGTAGTAATTGTCCCCGGACCCATTCATTAATAATTAAAGTTAAAAACCACCTTGGAGGTTGTTATGGTTTGAAAACTCATGTTAAAATGTAAGTACCATTGACCTGTAAGAGGGGATTAGACTATGAGGGCTCCCCAGTCATGACTGGCATTGGTACCATTATAAAAGGGCAAGTTCAGCCCCCTCCTGCCCCCTCTTCTTGCATGTGTGGATGCAGCAAGAAGGCCCTTGCCAAATGCTGGCATCTTGACCTTGGACTTCCCATCCTCCAGAACTGTGAGCCAATAAATTTCTGTGCATTATAAATTACCCAGTCTCAGTCATTCTGCTACAGCAGCACAAAAGACAAAGTGATTGTTGGATAGGTTCCTAAATTTCTAGAATAGGTTATCTCTAACCACACATACAGATCTCTCTTTTTACAAACAAACAGAATCTACTGAAAATAAAATTATGGCCAATGTTGGCATTGCCATTTCAATGATTAGCAACTTTGATACTAACAACAGCCATGCTTTATGGAAAACTGACTGTGCCAGGCAATCGAATTACTTTAAGTAAATGAGCATGGGATCTTTAAAACTACCTTGTGAGGACTCTATCCATTTAAATAATGAGCATATTGAGGCTGAGGCTGACTTTTATTTGCTAACTACCTGAACTGAGATTTGAATATTGCTCTGAGTGACTCCAAAGCTCAACCCAGTCAGCCATCTGCATTCTTTCATTTAGGAAATATTTTTGTTAACCAAGTTAAATGTCTTGTGTGATACTCACAGTGGAGACACAAACATGACGAAGAAGCCTGGGTATCTGCAGTGGCAAGCCCTACTCTCCCTAATGGAGATGTGATGGCTAGATTGCCAACAAAGGAAGAAGATACCCTAAATAAAACTTCTAAGTGAAGTTTCTGAATTTAAGTCCATTCTGATAATCATTTTCTGTAGTAATTGAATATTACAACCTGGAATCCAGTGGTGAAAGTGAATTTTGAGAATATGTAACTGTGCTACCTGATTCCAGTTTAAAGACCTGTATATTCTGAAGAACAGGTGTTCCCAGGATTGCCTTTCTTTATGCTTCCTCATTAACCTAATTTCCTCTGTGTACTTTATCTCCACACTAATTGAAATGTCTCGGTGGGTCAATGGAAGGTAAAACCACACAAGTACAAAACAAATTGACTACAGAATCACTGGTTTTATTTCACAGAATCAGCAGATTTTTGTCCTAATAATTTTTGTTTAAAAAAAAATGTAGTATGGCTAAGTCAATGAACTTTTAATTCTTTAATCGTGTAGTGGGTGTTCATTATCTGTTACATGGGAACCACAGAATATTACTTTTCTCTCTTTCTCTCTTTCTTTCCTTTCTTTTTTCTTTCTCTTTCTTTCCTTCCTTTCCTTTTTTCTTTCTTTTTATTTTCCTGAGTTAGGTAAGTAAGGAGTGTTTTAGCTCTTTCTTGTCTGCCTTATTCCTGCTTCTCTAATCAGTAAGGAAATTTTCTCTCTCCACTTCAGATCTTCTTTTAGTACCTCCCAGTAGTAATAATTAATACACTAAAATCCCCCATGATTTTGGTATTGTGACTTACATGTGGCATATCGATGATGTTATGTTAGTCTTAAATAACCGTTAAAAGAAGGTAGACTGATAGCAACCTATTCATTTCTGTTTTACAGATGAGGACACAGATCCTTTTCTTTCTGAATGTAAAACAAAACAAAACAAAACAGTATTTTCAGTCCTGCTACCATCAGAAACATCAACCTCAAGACAATATTGTTGTAGCAGGGGACCATGAGATATGTAAGCTGCACTAGGGTTCCTATTCCTCATTTTTTCTTGTACTTATCCATAAGTGTAGCACTGAGTCAAGAGCATGACCTTGGCCTAGCACAGCAGGAGTACACCTCCCAGCTCTGACACTCTGTGTAGCTGTATATTCTTGGGCAAGTTACTTGACCTGTCTAAATCTCAATTCCATACTCTAAAAGGATGAGGATTCTAATATTTAAAACCTATGTCAATGAAATAATGTTAGGAACTATTTAGTATCCAGATCATCTTCATTAGATTTACACTCATCTATTCACACTGCATATGTTGTTCTAGTATTCATTCATTCCTTCAACAAATATTTGAATGTCCACTATGTATTAAACATTGTGCAATGAACCAGACACATATAGTCCCCACCCTCATTAGAGTGTATATAGCAGAATGTCTAGTTCATTCAGATCTCAGAGTGTACACAGTGTATTTAAGAACATTCAAATGTCAAAGGTCATGATTTTGATAAGGAGCTAAATAGGAGACAGACAATGGACTTCCAGTAAGGAAGGAGGAAAACCAGGCATGTACACTGTTGTTCTAGAAACCAAGCCAAGAAAGTGTTTCCAGATGATGGTAGGGATCAATTGCATTAAATGCCTCTGGGAATTAGAGTAAGTGAGAGTCTGAGAATGAAACTGATTTTCACAAGATGGACATCATTAGTGTTCTTGATAAGGGCGGTTGTAGTGAAGAATGGGAGAACAGAAAACAATTACTTGGTGCTTAAACATTTTTATGAATGAATTTCTAGCATCCTTAGCTCATGATCACTAGAATTATTCTATTCTCAAAAAGAAAATTCACCTTTTGGTGGTGCGGGTGACTTACTCAAATTGAGCATCTGCAGTACTGTATTGACATATGTATTTACCCTCAAGTCTTTATCACTGTTATCAGAATATCTGGAAATAGAATACATCCTTTGAACTAGCCTATCCATTGCTGGTTTGCCTTTATACTTTCCATTGCGTGCAGCCTAATATCCGGTGAAAAATATTCATCACCCTTATTTTTCCAATACCTAGATTTTTTTTTTTCCTTTCAGACACACTCTCGCTCTATCATCCAGGCTGAAGTGCAGTGTGGCACAATCATGGCTCTCTGCAAGCTCCGCCTCTTGGGCTCAAGCAGTCCTCCCATCTCAGCCTACCAAGTAAGTAGGCTATTTACTTGGTAGGCACACGCCCCCACACCTGGATATTTTTTCATTTTTTGTAGAGACCAGGTTTTGTCATATAGCCCAGGCTGGGACATCTAGAATTTTATAAAGTGTGACAAAAACGTTAACTCTTAATGGTATGATAGGATGTTCATATGTTGAGAGATTTCAGCCATTTTAAGAAACTTGTGCCACCATTTTTAGGCTTCCTTTAGTACGTGGCACTTATTTCCTATGCAGAACAAGACATGGACACCTTTTCTTCTGACATGCATTCATTTCTTATAAAGTAGCCAGGACACAAGTACATTTAAGTAAATCTCTCGTTGGGGTATTTTTTGGTCTCTAATATTAAAGTGTATAAGCTCTGGCATTTGATTTATTGTTTGGGGAGAATGCTGAGAGTCTTGAGAGCCGGTGTGCAAGCTTGCTTTTGAGCTCCACTGCCAGGGCCGGGGTGTCTAACGGTGGATGATAGTGACTCTCATATTTGACACAAGGGCAGGGGCACTCTCTCTAGGAGTTATAAATGATATTTCAGCCTGGATTGATTTATCAAATTGATAAAGTCAAAAATAATCCATTCTGAGTGATGTTATCACTTCTTAAAAACAATTTTAAATGTTACTTCCATTAAAAAATTATCATAAATGGAATATAAAATAAAATCTGTGATTGTAACATGTGGAATATCTGACATTTAACTGTAGGGTTTTCTGCCTGTTATTATGAGCACGTAAAAGAATTCTAGCATCTTAATTTTAAGATTACAGTTTAAGAACTTTAGGAAACTGTAATGAAGATTTAGAGAATGGCTAGGAATTTTTGTTTTTAAATTTAAGTGTAAGTATTTTGTAAGTGAATAAAGCAGGGTTTTGTTTTTCAATAAAAGCCTTACCTCAAGGTGTCTTTATTAATATATAAAGTTGTGGAAATGGGCTTTATTGGTTACAGACAACACATACTTTCAACATTGAAAAAAATGCTATTTGTTTAGCATTTTGGTTTATAAAGACAGAACTTTTAAATAATACCTTTAAGATTTTCTTGTGGAAAGATCCTTACATAAGTTTTCTAAAGTTAGAGACTTTCTTACTCTGCTTTCCTAACCAAGTGTGAGTATAACAAACTTTTCGCCCAAGAATGAGTTACCTGTCTCATGTAGATGGACCATAAGCAATGTAGGCCACTGCTTCATTAGGTGAGAGAGAATGTGTTCAGTTATTTATTTAGAGAATCTGAGTGCTTGCCTATCATTGAATATGTGCCACAGATCCATAGGGTGAATGCTATGAAGCTGTTTCCTTCAAGGAAAAGCTATTCACCAAATACAGAAATCACAGCTATCATGTATAAAGGTATACATGCATGCATCTAAAGGAAAGGATTAGGGCCTCCAGTGCACATATGCCATTTCTTTGTGTAGATTGCTTTGGGGAATAATATTTTAAGAAAGATAGGTAAAACTTATAGCAGATAGGAATAGCAGATCATTTGCTTCTTGCTGCTCACATTTGCTAAGACTCTTATGAAGATTTTCCCTGGGCACATGAATCAGTTTAATAATGATTGCTGCCAGTTGGTGGCTAGACATCAGACTGCCAGCCTACTCAACAGTGTTGCCATCTGCTATTTGGATTCACAGTGTGTTGCTGCTACGCACCACCTCATTAAGAACGGGACCCTTGTGAGCCATAGACAGTGGCTTATTCAAGCGAGCGAAGCAAACTCCTCCCCAAGCCAAATTTGTAGAGGCGGCATGCTTCTCATCTTATTTGGAAATTGCTCTATGCTGATCATGCCGTCTCTGATCACTTAGGTTTAGTATTTCAAGCCAGCTCCTTGTTTCAAATTAGTGTCAAAATACAGATATGATTATTTCAAAGATTTGTAAAAACTACTCATTCCAATTTTTTGGATAATAGAGTCATATCTTAAAATGGTATTAGTCAGTGTCTTGCCAAACAAATATTTTAATAAGTTATTATAATCCACTGGGCTTTTCTGGATAGATCTTCCAGTCCTGAAGACTTTTCAGTTTTGTAGAATTCCTACCGTAGTTTTTATTTCTTGGAAATGGACTTTCAAAGGCTGGCTTTAATCATATTTTCTCTTTTCTTCTCCTGTTAAATATCCAAAAGCAGCTGGAATGCAAAATACTTGCATCTGTCAGATAGACATGAGTGCATTTTACCCGACAACCATGGATTATCTTAGAGTTTTAAACACTGTTACAGAGAAAAGAAAATTTATTTGCATAGGTCAGACAATATCTAGATCCTCTCCATAGCACCATCATAGATAGTAAATCTGTAGTACTTTAAGCATTAGAGTTAAATATCCAAATTAAGCTAGTTTCAAATCTCAAAGGAATTCATAAGGTGAGATTTAAGTCTGGGGTATCCCTCCCCTTACTTTCCACACAGGTACTTAGTTGTCACATCTGCACTTACCAGCATTCAGAACATATTTCTTAAGCCTTACACTTGTTAGGTACTCTACGAAAGAGGGCTTTAGGCTGGGCGCGGTGGCTCATGCCTGTTATCCCAGCACTTCAGGAGGCCAAGGCAGACGGATCACTTGAAGTCAGGAATTTGAGACCAGCCTCACTAATATGGTGAAACCCCATCGCTACTAAAAATACAAAAAATTAGATGGGCATGGTGGCAGGTACCTGTAATTCCAGCTACTCGGGAGGCTGAGGCAGGAGAATTGCTTCAGCCTGGGAGGCAGAGGCTGCAGTGAACTGAGATCATGCCACTGTACTCCCTTCTGGGTGAAAGAAGAAGACGCCATTAAAAAAAATGGGGGAGACTTTGATGGGCAAACAAAATGAGAAAGTGGGGCATCTCAGACAGCATTCTCCAGGATGCAGATTCTGAGATTTAGTTTAATTGTAGGATATTTATTAAGAAGTACCTTTTGCCAAAAGAGACAGAGAGAAGTGGAATTGGGTAGAGAGAGAAGCTGAGTTGCTGTGCAGGTCCAACGAGATCTTGGCCAACCCCACAGGGAGCTCTGGAGTTAAAACGGCCCTCAGAGATGTCCTGGGATGTGCAAGAGAACAACTTTGTATCTCCACACCGATCAATCCTTGTATGGGCCACTCCACAGAAAAGTGTGACCTTAGGTGAAATGGTTCTCTACAGCTAAGCCAATTCCTGAAGAGGGCTGACAGCTACAGGCTGCCTGCTAACAGGACACCCAGCAAGCGGGGTGCAAGCTGTTCTTTAAGGGGGATCTGGGTTGCACACCCTATTACTGCCACATGGAATGCATCAAATCATCTGTTTTGGAGAGTTGCACTGAACATTCACAACGAATGGCTTTGAGAATCTGGCACTGAAGAAACTTTCTAATTTAGTTTTTCTCCTAACATCAATTCATATCCTATGGAGCTAGTTTTCTGCTGAACAGAATTCGATAAATCTCTCCCTAATCTTACAGTGCCTTGCAGACTGTTAAAAGAACTGTATGCAGATGGTTTGCTCTAGGATTGCCTATCCTTCAGCAGGGTCTATCAGTTCTGCCTGAAAACTTTGGTGTTGCTATATTAGTGAAGGACCTGCTATACAATGGCATATAGGTTTTGTGATGAAATTAACCATCACACCTTCATAGGGGTCAGACGAATGAATATGTGAGGGATATACTGTGATGAATATGTCATGAAATAGTGACAATTCACTAAGGCCACCAAGAATGAGCCTGTGGGAGGGTACTAGTATCACTAAGTGGAATAGTGGCTTTACATTTTAGACCAGGGCTGTTGGTAAATGGGGTGGTCACAGAACTGGGCTTAATATGATTCAGGGGTAATGGGCCCTCAAGTAACAGAGGGCTCTGGAGGACTGGTGCTTAACTACCAAAAGTCAAAAGGCCATAATTACTGTAACAACTGGTGAAATTGGAGCGGTAGTTAAGGGGGGTTGATTCACAGGGTGTTTAGGGGATAATTAGTTGAAAGTAACACACTTACAGGCAAAATAGATGGGCAAATAACAAGAATCCTGGGTAATGCCTATAACCACAAAAGGCACGAACGGAACCACCCTGGCTCAAATGACAGATCACAATCCGTTTCTCAGTTCCCAGACATGAAGCACTTTTCAGGTAAGGAACCCACAGATGGAAGAACCCAGGGGTTACTAGGTCACAAGTCACTAGGAGGAAGAACCCTGCTCTACATGTATACACTTTGATGAAATGGCAAGTTCTTCCCCAAATAGATTTATGACTATATGCTGGCAAGGAAAAATATCCAGACATTTCTAGGTTTACTGGGCACAGAGCCTGAGTTGACAATGACACCTAGTAATCTTCCTGGCAGCTAGGACTGAATGGAGCTGAGCAGCCCAAGGGGTGGACTAAGCCAGCCATGGAAATGCGCCACTGAGATCTCTTGCTGTAGAACTTAATTGACTGAGGGGTCCCCGACACTGCTCTCTGAATCCATCGATAGCCAAGCCAAGGCTACATTTCCCATGGATTGTTTCCATCAGAACAACAATGACTGAATGAAGAAGGCATACTAATAATGCAGGCCTATTCCTGTGAGGTAGGGGGCTCCTCCAAAGGGCAACTTTGGTTTGAGTGTTCTTTATCAGCTGACCTTAAATTTCATTGGAATTGTGCTACAGTCTATGCTTTTTGCTACTCAATCCTCCCTTCTTCCCTCTCTCCTTCTGTATTAGTCAGGGTTCTCCAGAGAAACAGAATCAGTAAGACTAATCAGTCTAGAATATTTATTATAAGGAATTGGCTCACACAATAATGGAGGCTGAGAAGTCCCCCAATCTGCTGTCCGAATGTCTGAGAACCGGGAGCATTGATGGTGTCAGTCCCACTTCAAGGGCAGGAGAAGATGGGTGTCCCACCACCACAGTCAGGCAGAAAGTTCAGCCTTCCTCCATCTATTTTATTTGGGTCCTTCGAAGACTGGATCAAGCCCTTCCACACTAGGGACTGCAATCTGCTTTATTCAGTCCATCAATTCAAATGCAAATTTATTCCAGAAAAAGCCTCATGAGCATAACCAGAAATAATGTTTGGTCAGATTTGGGGCATTCTGTGGCCCAGTGAAGTTGACATGCATAGTAACCATCACACCTCCATGGAGGCCAGACATTTTATGTAGTCTGAGGACTCTGTCTCTCTGCCTTCCTTTCCATTTAAACCCTCAGTCATTTTTTTTTCCTCCAAATAAATGTCTTGTAAATTAATCCTGTCTTTATATGTATATATATATATTTTTTTGAAGGACTGGAACTAATAAATTTGGATTTTCTTCTGGCAGGTTCTTTAGTTATTACAGGTCAGCTTTATACTATTGAGGCTTGTTTTTAAGCTTGTGTGGGTGGGGAGCAAGTGAAGTGTAGTTTTCAGTGAGGACAGTTTAGTCCTACTTATGTAACATGTAACCTTTCTGGGATCTTCAGTGAATGCCTGGTTTTCAGTCAGGACTCTCCATTGTGGCTGGATGGAAATGAAATATTTCCCAATCTCATACTAATTTTGAGAATTGTTAGGCTTAGTGTTCCGCAGTGCACACAAGGGGGATTCTACGTAGATTTCTGGAATTTTTTCTTGTCTACCTTCCTCCTTGTTGATACTGTCCTGAAAAATCAAGCTGTCTCAGTCTCAACTCCAGTCTTCCTCTCCTCAACTCAGCAAGAACTCTGTTTAAGCTCCTCCTCCTGTGATGGGATCCAGAGTGCTCACCCCGGAAAGGCAGGGTGATTAGAGGTCTCACATTGTTTTCCTTCCTCAGCCATCAAGTTGTCTCAGCTTTTTCCCTGGCTTCTGGAGACAATGATAGCCAATCTTTCTGTAAAATTTCTAACATATGTACTTACAGCTATATGTTTCCCATCATATGCTTTCATATCACACGAGTTTTAATACACTGTATTTCCATTAAAATTCATTTCAAAATATTTTTGCAATTTTTCTGTGATTTATTTTTTGACTCACAGGTTATGAAGTATATGTTCCTTAAATTACATGCATTTAGGAAATTTTTTTGTTAACTTTATGTACTCAATTTCTGGTTTAATTCATACTCTATATGATTTCAATCTTTGGAAATTTCTTGAAACTTGATTTGTGATCTAGCCTAAGATGCGCCCCAGAACATGTGGTAAATATTTTGCAGTATAGTTTAAAAGAACATGTATTCTGATGTTTTTGAAAATAATATTTTAAGTCCTATTCATGCTTATAGTACCAGTATATAGCACATAGTAGAAACTTAACATGTATTGAGTTAAATAATTCAAAGGTTTTATCCTAATGGTGGCAATTCAAGACCAAATAAGAGAGGACGATGATGACATTGCTATTTCTGTCAAGACAGAGCTTCATACAACATATAGGAATGTCACGCCAAGTCATGCAGTTCCCCCTATTCCAACCAATATTAATGACACTTTATGTGATGAAAATTATCCCAGTATTTTTCTTCCTACGTTTCTATCGGTTTTCCCTTCATTGGTTGTAAACTTTGTATCACTAGAGCTATTTGACAGTAGGAAATAATTATCTTAGGAAAAGTTAATGACATTGGTCTATAAAGCTCACAGAAACACAAGAAATGATTAAATTTATTTTTTCATTTTTCACCAAACAATTCATGATTGTTTCTGAGATTACAAAAAATTAGACAGTAGCTAATATTTCTATGCAATGGTGAAATTTTTCAAGTAGAATCATTTTTTAATTTTCCAAGTTCCAGTGTCACTTCTTGCTTGAACATGACTCAAGGTTAAAACTTAGCAAGGTATACCTTCTAATACATTTAACTTTCCTATTTAACCCTTCTGCCAACTTTATTCTGGTCACTAAAGTTTTGATTATAAAGAAGGAAGGAAACAGATTTAGATGAATCTAACAGTATATTATGTAGGCTTATAAGATGCTTCTTGTGTACAGTCTCACATCTTTTCAACCTCTGATTCCAGTCATAGCACTGGTGAACACTTATGGAAGGTTTTACCCTGCTCTGTGCTAACACTGTCTCACTTCAAGCATGCACCAAGACTCTAGCTTCCTGTCTTAAGACCTCTCTGATGCAGCAATGTGTGATGCTGTGGTACCAGCTAGGCTCTCAGCTCCTTGCAGCCCAGAGGGATGGGGCCAGGGGTGGTGGGTTAATGCCCCAAAGGAGCAGCCCTCAACACACAGGAGGTGGCTGCTGATGGAGAAATACTTCTCCATTCTCCCTGAAGCAGACAGTTCTGAGATAAAGTTTAAGAAGAATCTTGAGAAAGTTCTGCATTATGTAGCCATTAATAGGAGTAGACCACTTGATAACGCCAGTATCTGGTTTTGGTTGGACTTACTTTCCCTTTCCCACGTTCACTCCCCTGTCTCTCATTCCTGCTCCTTGGTATTAGACTCATAAATAGAATGTGTCTACTGTCTACCTTTGTCTCAAGCTCTGCTTTCAAGAATAACCTAGATTAAAATAGTGGGTAAGTGCATTGTTGGTACATAATGCAGGGATGTAATTTTCCTTGACTCTGCGCATGCTGCAAGAAATACTTATCCAAATGGCAGCATAGTTGAGAATTTCCACCTTTCTCCTTTTTGAAACCTCACGGTCCATCCTGAGCCTGACCACCTAAAGAAAAAAAAAGTTGTCACAATCAGGTTACAATTAAACAGCAAATTTCTTTGTGAGGATGGCTCTATAAGTATTTTTTTCTGCATGAGGGAGTCCTTGGCAATTTGGCTGGATATTTCTGTATAATATGGAAGAGCCCTCCGTCTACTCGATCATGTAAAGCTTTTGTTGCTTTGGAAACAAGCATATTAAATTTCTTATTATCCTTGGTTAAAAAAAAAACTGAATCATGGGTGGGCATGGTGGCTCATGCCTGTAATCCTAGCACTCTGAGAGGCCAAGGTGGGTGGATCACTTGAGACCAGGAGTTCCAGACCAGTCTGGGCAACATGGTGAGACCCTGTCTCTATTAACAATATAAAAATTAAACAAACAAACAAACAAAAATACTGGATCTTTTAGTGCTATAATTCGTTAAGAAATTCAAACATTAAAAAAAACATAAATTACTGGAACACTATCAGGGCTTTCTTTATTCATGAAGGAATGAAGGAATGCTCTGAAAGACACAGGGAGTTATTAGAAATACATTAAGTTTGCCTATATGCTAGCACTAAGTGAAAATGTTAACAGTGAAAATTTTTTCTCATTTGGTTCTGAAGACACTTCAGAGAACAAAATTGATTAAAATCCGTCTCTTATTGAACCTGTATTCCAGCAGAACAGAAAGTTAAGACAACAAACCAAGTAAATCATTATACACTGAATTTAAAATAAGGGCTACAGATAAAAATAAACAAGAGATGGTGTACAGTCTGAATTATATACCCCCAATAGTCATATGTTGAAGGCCTAACCCCTAGTACCTCAAAATGTAACTATATTTGTAGATAAGGTTTTTAAGGAGGTGATTAAGTTAAAATGAGGCCCTTTGGATGGGTCTTAATCCAATCTAAATGCTGTCTTTATAAGAGAAAACTTGGGCATGCAGAGAAAGGCCAGGGCACTCATGCACAGAGGACAAACCATGGGAGGACACAAAGAGAAGGTGGCCAATGGCCAGCCAAAGAGAGAGGCCACAGGAGAAATCAAACCTGCTGACGTCTTGATCTTAGACTTCTAGTCTCCAGAGCTAAGAAAATAAATTTCTGTGGTTTAAGCCACGGGTTCTGTGGTGCTTTGGCATGGCAGCCCTGCAGACTAATACAGATGCTAAGAGAATGTATAAGTTTTTTGTTTTCGTTTATTTAATCAAAAGGTCTTACTGAGAAAAATGACATTGGAACAAAGACTTGAGGAAGAGTCAGTTATATAAATATCTGGGGGCAGGAGCATTCTGGAAGAGAGAAAATCAATCCCCAAAAACTTGATCCGGAAGGCCAGGGAGCTGTGATACCTAGAGCATTAGATGAGGTTAGAAAGGTATGGAACCGAGAGACAGTGGCAGATCATAGGAGAGAAGGGTTCTCATTGGATGCAGGGCCGTACCGTGCACCAAGGGGATATTTTGAAAAATTGTGAGGAATTGTGGCATTACTATGATTGTGGTGGTGGTAATGGCCATTAGCGGGCAGACAACATTTATGTTAAAAGAATACCACACTCAAGACCCTGCCACCCAGCAATGTATTTTTTCTACATTTGATGTGACTTTAAAATAGTCTGCTGCTCATTCATGGAGATGTAACACTTTATAACATTTTATGCTAACTTCTAAACTCCATTAATGGCAAAGTAGGTTACTGTGATCAACTCTTCATTAAACAAGTAAACATTCTAGATAAATATGTTTGATCAAATTTGGGGAACTTCTGCTAATATTTTTTCAAGTATTTTTCTGCCTGATATTTTCTCTCCTTGACTTCTGAAAATCCAATTTCATCTAGGTTAGATATCTTGATATTATTTCATGAGTCACTGATGTTCTGTTTATTACACGTTTTTTTCACAGTGCACTTTAAATTTGGATAATTGCTATTAACCTATTTTTTTTTTTTTTTTTTTTTGAGACAGAGTCTCGATTTTTTGCCCAGGATCGAGTGCAGTGGCTCAGTTTCAGCTCACTGCAGCCTCCATCTCCCCAGTTCAAGCGATTTTCCTGCCTCAGCCTCCAGAGTAAATGGGATTACAAGTGTGCACCACCATGCTCAGCTAATTTTTGTATTTTTAGTAGAGACTGGGTTTCACCATTTTGGCCAGGCTGGTCTCGAACTTCCGACCTCTGGCCTCAAATGATTCTTCCGCCTAGGCTTCCCAAAGCACTAGGATTACAGGTGTGAGCCACTGTGCCTGGCTCTTTATTGACCCATCTTTTAAGTTTCCTGATTCTCCTTACTGTTTGTCCAGTCTACTGATAATCCCATAAAATAAAATTTCAGTTATTACATTTTTCAGTTCTAGGGGTTCCATTTTGTTCTTCTTCAATTCGTTGTATTTCTCTTGAAACTCCTGTCTTCACTTATCGTATCTACCTTTTGTAGGAATCTTTAATAATGTAAATTAACCATAAATATATTTTAAATTTCTTGTCTACAGCTTCTAACATCTGTAGTTCTGTTCCCATTGATTTATGACAAAGGTGATGTTGGAGAGCAGTGGGGCAAGGATTTTCTTTTCCAAAAAAAACTTAGGTCATTTGGATATCTACATGAAAAAAAAATTAGTCCTCACTTCACACCATACACCAAAAGTAACTGTAGGTAGTTAGTACATCTAAACGTTCAAAGAAAAAACTTAAGCTTCCAGATGGTAACATAAGAGAATACCCTTGTCACCTTGGGGTAGGCAATGATTTCTTACAGGGTAGCAAAACCATTAACCATTAACAAGAGTGATAAATTAGACTTCAATAAAAATGAAAGATTTACTTTTGTCAAAATCTAAAAATCAGAGAGTTAAAATGCAAGCCTTTAATTAGGAAAAGGTGTTTGTTTGCAGCACTTACCCAGAATATACACATCAAGTAGAAGACTACTTAATAGAAAAATGGGTCAAAGCCTAAAACGCTTTACTAAAGAGGATATCCAAGTGGCCAATAATCACATGAAAGATGCTTTTTATCTTTACTCATCAGAGAAGTGTAAATTAAAACCATATAAACCCCAAATGTTGGAGAGGATGTGGAACAAAGAGAACTCTCATCATACAATGCTGGCGGGCCTGTAAATTTGAAAAACTGCTTGGCACTGTAACTATAGCTGGTTATATGTATACCTTAGATATGTATCCCAATAGAAATGTGTATCTGTGTGAACCGATTCACAGAATAATGTTCATGCAAGTACTATCTGTAATAGCTCCAAACCTGGAAAGAAGCTGAATGTCCAATATGAGCAGAAACTACCAGTCACAAAAGACCTCATATTATATGATTCAATTTTTGTGAAATGTCCAGAATAGGCAAATCTATAGAGAAAAATTAGTGTTGGCGTGGGGCTGGAAAGGACAGGGAACTGGGGTTGGGGAGTGATAGCTAAAGGGTATGAAGTTTCCAGGTGATGAAAATTTTCTAAAATTGTGGTGATGGTTGCACGTATCTGTGAATATGCTGAAAGCACTGAATTGTACACAATGAATTGCACACTTTAAGTGGATGAACTGTATGGTGTGTGAATCATATCTCAATAAATCTGTAATTAAGAAAAAAACAGTAAAAAGAATAAATTGTGTATACTCATATAACTGAATTTCATACAGCACAGAATAAAATTTTTAAAAAGACCTGTTACATGCAACAACAGGGATGAATTCAAATATAAAGTGAAAGAAACCAAATACTATAAAATATTTACCAATTAGTTCATTTCATGTGAAATGTCAAAACAGACAAGATTAACAGGGGGATGAAGAATACTACTATTAGTTTATTTCTTGAGCTGGGTGATGGTTGCCAGGGGATGTTTGTGTTAATCTTTGAAAGTTTACTGAACTGTGTTTATAATTTGTACACTTTTCTGTATGCTGTACTTCAACAAAAGTTTATTAAAAATATTTTAGAAAATCAAATTGTTCAGTAAGTTGTCCTACAATATACATTAAAAAGAATTAAAAACTACATAAGCATTTCAAAAGTTATTATTTGGGGGTTGGGGTTATGGAGAATTTATTTTCTCCTATATACGTCTCAGTATGTTCCAAATGACCATGGTAGACACATATTAACATTTATCACTAGAAAAAAATACTATTAAAATACAATTGTCTGAGATAATCTTGTATTACTTTTACACTAAACTAATTTAGTCCAAATGTGGGGATTTCAGCTTTTGCTCCCAGATGAAAAGCGCTTGTCATTTTAGAGCAAAGGAGGGCGTGGCAGTTAGTCTGGGGGTTTCCTGGTGGCCTCGGAGACCGCCAAGAACTCACCACGGGCCACTGGCCTAGGAGCAGAGGTGCAGGTGCAGGGAGGGATTCAAGAGGCTGTCAACTAAACCTGGGTGGGTCCCAGTGCTCACAAATCCTGGGTCCTAACTGCAAAACTATGCTTGGGCAGAGGAAGGGGTGGAGGACTCACTGGCGCTTTAACCTTTGTGCTGGGTGAAGTTAATGATTAGGTTCTAATCATCGCAGTCTACATGATTTTATTTTTGTAAGGGCCAGCAGCTAAGAGTGGTTTTGACATTCTCAAAACAAAGATTGTCAAAACAAAGGCGAACACGCGACAGAGACAGTTCCAGTCCCGAATTCTAGAGTATTTGCTTTCTGGCTCCTTTCAGAAAAAGTGAGTCAACTTCTTGATTAGAGACTCTAGGCAGAAGAATTCTAAGGTATTTAAATTTTTTACCTGGGAACGCGCTTGGTGGCGAGGCGGAGCCGGCGTGAAGCTAGTGTGCCCAGCGGCACTGGTTCCACGCGATGCTGTATTGCCCAGGCTGGTCAGACCGAGCAAATCGGAATCCACAGAAGAAAATTCACCTCTGAAGGATCCAGGCTGGAAAGGGATGGCCGGGCTCTTCCTGGACGGGGGTGTCCAAATGGATGAGGCTGCTCCCTGCAGTCCTCGGCGGATCGCAGAGGAGCACGGCTCCGGTCTTCCATCTGGGAAAGCTTCGGTGTCACTCGTGAAGAAGCCAACAGAGCCGCCGCGGAGTTTTCTCTCCTTTTCTGTGCGCGGCGCAGAAGCAGCGCACTGCGCTACCGGCCCGGTCGTCTGCAACTTTGGGAGCCGCGTGGAGTGGGTGCGGCCGGCCGCCCGGCGCGTGCGCAGTGCGCTCTCAGCGCCTCCCACAGCGCAGGCTCGGCGTTGGCCTCCGCGCGCAGGGCGAGTGCGCCCCTCTCGGGCTCCCCAGGGCGCGGGGCCGCCGGGGCGGAAAGGTTTGTTCATTATTTTGAGAGTTTGTGGTGAACGTCATAGCCCTTCGTCCTTAAATACTGCCGATACTTGACCTACGCAAGAGACAATGTCATGTGATTCAGCCTGATAACTCAGTACGTATCTCCTAAGAATAAGGGATTATTTTACATCAGAGTTTCTCAAACCTGCGCTGTTGACGTTTTGGGCAGGATGAGGCTTTGCTGTCTTTGTCTGTTATGGTGGAGGTGACGGGGTGGGGTGGGGATGTCCTGTGCTGAACAATCACTGGCAGCATCCCTGGCCTCTACCCATTAGATGAGAGTAACAACCCCTCCCCCGATTGTGGCAACCAGCGATGCCTCCAGACACTGCCAGACCCAAACGGTGTGGTGGTGGTTGGGGGGTGAGGGTGGGGAGGGGTGCTGGTGAGGGGTTGGGGAACAAGGAGAGGAGCAAAATTGTCTCAATTGAGGACCACAGCATCACAATGCACATCATCATTCTTAGGAAATGTAACATTGTCAGATTACAATAATCCGATATGTTTCATATTTGAATTTCCTCAATTGTCCCCCAAATGTTCTTCTTTACCCTATAGTTTGTAAAATGGAAATTGGAGATTTAACAAGAATCACATAGCGTATCTACGAGAGTCACCTATTACAGTTGTCAAGTCTCTTTCGCCTGCTTCAACATAGAACGGTTCCCTCGCCTTTTTTGTTCCTCCTGGCATTGCCATGAAAAGTCTAGCTCAGTGGTCTTCCAGAATATCCTTCAATCTGGAGATGTCAGACTGGTTCCTCATTATAAGAGTCATGATAAATATATATGCACACAAACATATGCAGGAATTCTACCTAGGTGATGTATCCAATTTTATCTATTTTCAAATGACTTTTTAGCTGTCATAACATTTACTTTGTAAAGCACCCACCACCAGCGATTTGAAAATTTTTTATCACATACATAAATTTCCACACTGTAGTTAGGTCTAAGGTATATTTTCTTTTTTTTTACCCCATTGACTTTATTGTCTACTTATGGGCTAATATTATACTGTTTTTATTACAGAGACCATATTTCAGTATCTGGTAGGGCTAAGCTGCGTCACTGCTGATTTTTTAAGTGTTTATTTTTTATATTCTTGGTTATTTTTTCATGTAAACTATAGACTATAGCTCCACAAAAATACTTTCTAAAAAAAAACCTTCTGCATGTCTTTTCAATTTATGATGTTGCACTTTCCTTTAGAAGAGCAAGGTTTATTTTTTCTCTTGCTCAAGTTTCAGCTTTGTGTCTTTCAAGAAAGCATCATAGAGGTTTTTCACTTTAATTCCTACAGTATTTCTCTTTTTCGTAAGTGGGATTATCTCTTTTACTTTTCCTTATAATTGCTAGATGCCTGTGTAAGTGAAGGTACTGATTTCTATAACAAAATTTCTAATTTTGTATCCCACCACCATATTGAATCTCCTGTTGCTTCTGGGAGTTTCACTTTGATTCTAATTGCATCTCTGCTTACACTTTTATATGATTGCAGTGATTATCCATTTTGAAGTTCAGATTGCCCATCGTTGGCCATTTTTGGCTCCTTTGTTTACTTGACACAAGCTCAAATGTCTTGAGAGCTTACTTGCTTTCTGACACTGTAAGAGTTCCAGTCTCGTATTGTACATTTACTGCCTCAGACCTAGAATCAGCCATTTCTCAAAGGTGCCCCCGTTGCTTCCAGTGAAAAAGGGATTTGTATGCTACAATCTGTACTTAAAGATGTTCATGGCTAAATGGCTTATCATTATTTCCCAGACTCTTCAAAACAAGATCTAGAAAATATGTAGTTTTTCAAAGAAAGATGAAAATAAATCATAAATTTATGATGATATTCTAATCCTAATAAAAGATGATAAGGTTTTTACTTATTTGATGTTATATTACATCTGTTTTCTCTGTGCTGAAAATCATGGCTCCTAAATGATATTAACAGAATTATTTACTTTTCTCCATAATATATGTAATAGTTTCCAAAATCTACCAGTATTATAACTATTAGTAAAAGTGTTAAATGCAGCTAAATACAGTAGGCTTCTTTATCTCATGTTGTTTTAAAATCTAGTTTGCTTGCTGGGTGCAGTGGCTCATGCCTGTAATCCCAGCACTTTGGGAGGTTGAGGCAGGTGGATCACTCAAGGTCAAGAGTTCGAGACCAGACTGGCCAATTGTACCACTGAGCTCCAGCTCCAGCCTGGATGACAGAGGGAGACTCCATCTCAAAAAAAAAAAAAAAAAAAAAAAAAAAAAAAAAAATAGAGTTTTGTAAATTAATAATAAAATTAAAAAAAAAATTGAAAATAAACTTAAATTTATTTAAATTTTTGGTTTTGTTTTAAAT
>CAUYQU010080349.1:0-16703 GCA_963574635.1 Cheracebus regulus
AGACTTTAACATTACACTGTCAATATTAAACAGATCAACAAGACAGAAAATTAACGAGGATATCCAGGACTTGAACTCAGACCTGGAACAACTAGACTTAACAAATATTTACAGAACTCTCCTCCCCAAATCCACAAAACATACATTTTTCTCAGTATCACATTACACCTATTTTAACAGTGACCACATAATCAGAAGTAAATCAGTCCTCTGCAATTGCGTAGCATTTCACAGGTTTAAATAAAGTATTGGTTGGCTGCTTATTTGTTATTTTCATCCCCTATTCCTTCCTGTCTCCATCGTTAAGCACAATTATTGGCATAAAAGAGGTTTTTAATACCCATTTTTAGGCTGCATTCTAGCCTGGGCAATAAAACAAGAATCCCATTCTCTCTCCCTCTTTCTCTTCCTTTTTCTTTCTCTCTTTCATTCTTTTTTTCTTTCTTTTGCTGTTTCTTTCTCCTTTTCTTTTTCTAAAAAAAAAAAAAAGATATATACTGTTTCCTAAGATAAAGTGGTATTACACACCTAACAGACTACAGTATAAATGTAACTTTTATATGCACTGGGAAACCAAAAAATTTGTGTGCCTAGCTTTACTGCAATATTTGCTTTATTGTGGTGGTCTGAAATCAAACCATCAATATCTCTGAGGTAATGCTCCTTCTTAACTTGCAAAGTGTTTACCTGGGTATTCTCTTTTAAATAAGCTGTGGCCAGGCATTGTGGCTCACACCTGTAATCCCAGCACCTTGGAAGGCCAAAGCAGGGTGATCACTTGAAGTCAGGAGTTTGAGACCAGCCTAGCCAACATGGCAAAACCCCATCTCTAATAAAAATAAAGTAGCCAGGAAAGATGGGTGGCAACGCCTGTAATCCCAGCTACTCAGGAGGCTGAGGCAGGAGAATTGCTTGAAGCTGGGAGGTGGAGGTTGCAGTGAGCCAAGATTTTACCACTTTACTGCAGCCTGGGCGACAAAGTGAGACTCTGTCTCAAAAATAATCAATTAATTAATTTGCTCTGATATTTACTTGATAATGTATTCACCTTTTACGCACTTGTGAGTGAAGAGCCTGCACTGAAGCAAGCCTGGTTGGGAATAACCTAGGAGTCCACCTTCTCACAGTACCGTTTTGTGGAAACTACGTAAGACAACTATAGAATGTTGTTTCTGCCTGTCTGCTGTAGAAGGCTATAATATATAATACAAAGACTGGAGGAGCTAAAAGTGGGCATAAAAGAGTGAGGCCTATGTGACTAAAGTTGCTTAAAAAACTTGCGGGAAGTTTAAGCTGTAATTTCCTGTTGTCAACCTTGGCTCTCATCTTTGGAAACTACACAGGCCCCAAACGGCAAAAGAAGTTGCTTACTCATGTATCTGAGAGGCTTCCAGGAAGATGAAGATACTGTACCTGCTTTATCTTCTGTCCTGTCCTCTTTTATAAAGCTAAGGAGGCTGGGAGTGGTGGCTCACGCCTGTAATCCCAGCACTTTGGGAGGCTGAGGCAGGCGGATCACTTGACCCCAGGAGTTCGAGACCAGCCTGGGCAACATGGCGAAACCTATGTATTTTTTGTCTCTACAAAAAAATACAAAAATTAGCCAGGTATAATGGCGCATACCTGTAATCCCAGCTACTTGGGAGGCTAAGAATTGCTTGAGCCCAGCAAGGTGGAGGTTGTAGTGAGCCGAGATTGTGCCACTACGCTCCAGGCTGGGTGGCAGAGGAAGACTCTGTCTCAAAAAAAAAAAAAAAAAGAGAAATCCAGACACAGGCACACAGGGAGAACACCATGTGAATATGAAGGCAGAGATCAACATGATATTTTTGCAAGCCAACATCACCAAAGATTGCCAGCAATCCATCAGGAGTTAGGGGAGAGGAATGAATAGACTCTTCTCCACAGCCCTCAGAAGAAACCGACCCTGCCAACAGCTGGTGCCGGGACTTCCAGCCTCCAGAACCTTAAAAACAAAGTTCTGTTGTTTAAGCAACCTAGTCTGTGGTACTTTGCTATGGAATCCCTAATGAACCAATACAGGCTTTAAGCTATAAATCACTAAGGTTGGTTAAGTTAGCAAATCATAACCCTCAAAAATGTTAACAAGTTGAAAGAAGCTGTGTGTGTGTGTGCGTGCGCGTCTGTGTGTGTGTGTGTGTGAGAGAGAGAGTGTGTGTGAGTGTTTTGCTCTTGTTGCCGAGGCTTGAGTGCAATGGCGTGATCTCAGCTCACCACAACCTCCAGCTCCCGGGTTCAAGCAATTCTCCTGCCTCAGCCTCCCAAGTAGCTGGGATTACAGGCATGCCATCACACAGCTAATTTTCTATTTTTCACAGAGACGGGGTTTCTCCATGTTGGTCAGGCTGGTCTCGAACTCCTGACCTCAGGTGATCCGCCTGCCTTGGCCTCCCAAAGTGCTGGGATTATAGGCATGAACCACTGAACTTGGCGAAAGCAGTTTTTGAAACTGTTTACAATCCACTTCAGAAATAACAAAAATCAAAATAAAGGCAATTATTAAAAATAGGTCATGTTAAATGACAATAAAGTTATTGAATAATAATTTCTTTAAAAAGTATAACTAGGTTTCTTTGATATAAGTAACTGGGTCCCAAATGCTGGTTAAAATGAGATAAGTAGGATCCTTCATTAATTTCTCACATCCATTCCTATCTGTTTTTTCTTTCTTGTTCCATGTGAAACTGAGAAAAAAAATCTGTGTTTTCAACTTAAAAAGTTGTCAATTTAATCTTACTTTTTTGGAAATTTGCTCACACTCCAGTTTAGATTTCTCTTCTTGTGTTTCTTCAACTTCTGCATCATCTATTTCATCAACGATTCTGTAGCAAAAATATCAAATAACACAAAAGGGTTTTTTCAATCTGAAGAGTTCATAACACAGCATTACAATTCACTGCTTTGGCTTGTCTTCAACTTACCCTCAAAGATATTACAAATTCAAATGCCACTCCAAATACTCCAGATAATGTACAAAATTACGATAAGCAATAAATGTCAACATATGTTTAAGAATAACCTGTAAAACTAAATTTTAGATTATACAACCTTAATATTCAAGTATTAGCAGCTATATAAATCATTCATCCTTCATTCCATTAATTCAACATCTACTGAGTACCCACTATATACGAGGCTCCAGACCTTAGGCCCTGGACTACAATAATGAAAAATACAGACCCTATCACTGTCTTCTGAGAGCTTTCTATATGCTTGGAAGAAAAAAATAAAGCTATTTCAATACAGTATGGTAAGTATAGGGGCATATACACAGAACACAACCTAGACTTGGGGACCAGAGGCATGTGAAGCCTAAAAGATACTTCTGAGTTAGGCTCGGCATGGTGGCTCACGCCTGTAATTCCAACACTTTGGTAGGCTGAGGTGGGCAGATCACCTGAGGTTGGGAGTTTGAAACCAGCCTGACCAACACGGAAAAACCCCATCTCTACTAAAAATACAAAATCAGCCGGACGTGGTGGTGCATGCCTGTAATCCCAGCTACTTGGGAAGCTGGGGCAGGAGAATTGCTTGACCCAGAAAGTGCAGGTTACGGTGAGCCAAGATCACGCCATTGCACTCCAGCCTGGGCAACAAGAGCAAAGCTCTACCTCAAAAAAAAAAAAAAAAAAAAAAAAAAAAAACTTATGAGTTAGCCAACAAAGAGGAAAGAGGAATGTGAAGGAAAAGGGTATTTTAGGCAGAATGCAGAGTACCTTTTGAGATTAGGAGCGAGACAAACATATTTAAGTGTAAAAATGAAAAAGAAAACTTGTTTTCAGACTTACAGGACTGAGAAGTTGATCATGCATATATATAATAGTCTGAGACAATTACTTGAGGATATTCCAGCAAAACTAAAAATGAACCCAAGAACGATGGGAAATGTAAGAAACTGGTGAACCAATAAAATGTATAGGTGTATTTGAATGATGGCTGATGCTAGAGGTACAGGGAGCTGAAGAAAACAGTGTCTTAGTAAGTGGTTACTACTGGACACAAGATTGGGAAAAGCTGTGAATTAAAATACGAGTTATACACCAGATAAAGGCAAGGAATTGGGCAATGTGTCCCGTCTTAAGAGAACATGTTACAAAGGGAAAGCACTGATAGCACAGGGAGAATGTGAACAGCACTGAGATCTGTGGCTCTTCTTTCAAAGTTACAGGCGCTCAGGCTTCACAGCTTTGTCCAATTCAACAGTTTATACTGACTCACAGCTCCTGAGTTACATCCATCAGATGAGGTACCAATTTGTGAGCCTCCTACAGAAGCCATCATTGCAAGAGCCAAAAACCCCAAATACTTGTGAACCTTTATTACTATAGTATCCAGTAATGAACCATCTCAAGGAGCAGGAGGCAACCCCTCCTTAGGCAGAGCAATAATGACAATAATGACCTTAATATCAATAACAGCAGCAGCCAACACTTGAATGATGCTTACTCTATGTCAGAGACTGCTCCATACCCGTAACACTTATCACAACAATGTTATGACATACATACTAAAAACCCATTTTACAGATGAGAAAACAATCACAGTAGGGTTATGTAATTGTCACAGAGCTAATAGTGCTGGAGCTGAGATCTGAGCCCCAGCAGGCAGGCAGGGCTCCCAAGTATGTGCCCTAAAACCACACTATTATTCTACACTGCCCATTCTAAATGGACGTCTTACTTTCACTGTTAAGGTCTACAATACTCAGCGCCCATATTAGACCTACGAGCAGGATAGGACAGAGTTGACACCTCTTCTCTGTAAAACATGTTCTTTACTTAGCTTCAGAGATAGTGAGCTCTCCTAGTTTCTTCTGTCCTCACAGCTGCTACTTCTCAGTCTCCTTTGTTGGTTCCTTGTCTTCACAACTTTAAAAGTCAATTCTCACACTTCTCTTGTCTATATCACCATTCTGAATATCATCTACATGTAGTTCATTTCAATATCTAAATCTCCATTCCAAATCCTCCTCTTAAAACAGAACAGAACTTCCTACTCAACATAACCACCTGAACATCTTCTAGACATATGTAATCTTAATATATCCAATACTGAACTCTTGCTCTTCCATCTGAAGCCTAATCCTCTTGCTGGCTAAAACAGCAACGCCCCTCTCAACATCCCTACCAAAACCTTAAAGTCAATCTTGACTCCTCTCTCATATCCCCTATCCAATCTCTGAGGAAATTCAGTTTGTTCTATCTTCAACATACCCATGTTTGACCACTTCTTCCACTAATACAACTATCCAATCTGCTCTGGTGCCCCTACGTTCCACTCTCAACACAACTAGAATGACCCTGCTAAAATATGTCAAATGTCACTCTGCTGGAAAACCCTCCAATGGTATCTTGTCTCATTCAGAGTAAAAGCCAAAGTCCTTATTTTGGTACCTACCAGTTCCTCCACGATTGGCCTCCCCCAACCCTACCCCAATACCTCGCAGACTTCCAAGTCCCTCTACTCCAGCCTAGCTGTCATTCTGTTCACTTTGCCCCCTAACCCAATCACACCAAGCTCACTCCCCATGAGGACCTTTAAACAGAATCCTCTCGACCCCTCTAGACATGAAACCCCCTCACCTCCTTCAGGTCCCTGTGCAGATTTTTTAAGCTTGCCAATATTATCAGTCAGGCTTTCCTTATCTACCTTATTAAAATATCTGCATCCCCCCTACCATCCCACCAGTACTTTCCCTTACCCTTCAATCATTTTCCCCTTACCTTCATTCATTTTCTCAGGGCATTTAATACCACCTAAAATATGATATATTTATGTAGTTTGTCTCCCCCTCCCCCAATAATGTAAATTAATTAGTACAGGAATTTTCATATCTTGTTCATTTACTGCTACATCCCCAAGGTCATAGCAGGTGCTCCAACGATTTTTTGAGTGAATGAGAAGCAGTCCCATCACAAATTACTTGGAAAAAAACCAGAAACCATACGAGAAAAAACCGATTCATTTGTATAAAACAAAACCACAACATCTCCATTCCTTTATACAATGAAAAATAATGTCATAGGCAAAGACAAATGACAATTGAGAGTAACGTATTTGCAGATAAGAGATCCTGGAATTTCAAAAAGACTAAAAAAGAGAAAAATGGGCAAATAATATGGATATCTCACCATACTTCCATACCATCCTTCACCCATCATTTTGGCAAAAGTCCAAGTGTCTTTTATGTATTGCAGTCAAGTTTTGAAGAATGGACTTCCAATATACTTTCAAACAGCCGCCGTTGGGATTTTTACATGTGGCTATTTTTTTTTGTAATAAATTCTTATGTATTTTATAATGTATCAATTAGTTCCTGTTATTTTTCTTAGTAAATTATGTCATCTGCAAGTAATTAGTGCCTTTGTCTCTTTCCAATATTTATAGGCCTTATTTTAGTCATTTTGAATGAGAAGCTTGGTGATAAAATCATGGGTCCTGGACGTAGCTTTTCCACTTACACTGTGCAATCTCGGCAGGTTATTTAGCCTCTCCGTGCCTCAGCTTTCCCATCTGTAAAATGAGGAGAGCATCATCTTCTCTTTAAGTTTGTTTTGAGGACTGAATTGTTTCATGTAAAGCACGAGGTAAAGCTCTGGATGATCGATTAAGGTAAAATTTGAGATAGTGAACAGCTGACCAATATCGAGAGGTAAAATCAACCACAATTGGAAACAGATCTCAGTCGAGGTAAATAAAAGTAGATTTAAGAGAAAAGATGGTTTTCAGCATTAGAAATTCAAAGAATAAAAAGTGAATATCTGGATGTAAAACTATACACTGCTCCAAAAATGAAATCTACAAATTAGGGCCATTTGACCAAGAGTCTCGCTTGCTTTTCCAATCTAATGGCAATATTAAGTCCAAATGGTGTTTGTTGCTTTATTGTGGACTTTAGGGTCTTTCCATGCAAATCAGTGGACTAACGGCTGAGTATTCACTACTTACTCTTCACCTTTTAATAAACTTGCGGCTTCGTCCTTCCTACAGAAAAGAGTCTAGCATTTGTCAGTGAAAAGGGTCAAATCAGTGTCCTTTGAGAGTTTACGGTCTGGTGGAAACACACAACAATGGTAAAGACAGACGCTATGGGAACACAGAAGTGGGCTCCTAACCCGCAGCTGTGCAGATAAAGGGGCGCATCCTGGAGCCTCCTCGCCCCCACCCCGCTCCCCGCGCCCAGGCTCTCGGCAGCCCCGGCGTGGCGGCTTACGCCTGAGCCCCGTGTCCAGCTCCTGATCCCCGGAACCCCGCACGGCCTCTACAAGTCCGGCAGTGGCGCCCGGCCGACCCACGTGCTCCCCACTGGCCCTCGCGACGCACCCCGGGTGTAGCCCCGGACGCGCTCCAATCCAGAAGGAAGAGGCGGAGTCCGGCTGGGCCCCTGCATTCAAAGGATGAAAAAAGATGTAGGATCACCTTTCGTCAGAGTCCGTGGCCGTTTTGCCGAGGGCCGGGTTGGGGGGTTTTGAGAAAAGATTCTCAAAATCCATGACTCAAACAGGGTCCTCCCTTTCGCGAGCCGGGAAACTACAGCGTAAAAACCCGAAAGCGAGGAGATATACCCAGAGCCGCGCCAGGGCTACAGGCTCCGCCCCGCGCAGCGCCTTCCGCCCGGCGCATGCGCTGCATCGCCCTCCCCGGTCTCTCCCCGCCCCCCTCGGCTCCGCGCAGGCGCCTCCGGGTTGCCTTTCCGTGAGCTTTTTCGTCCTTTACCTCAGATGCTAGAATTTTATTTACTTTATTCTTTTTTTTTTTAAAACGGACTCTAGCCCTTGTCACCCAGGCTGGAGTGCAGAGGCGCGATCTCGGCTCACTGCAACCTCCGCCTCCCGGGTTCAAACAAGTCTCCTGTCTCTGCCTCTTGAGTAGCTGGGATTACAGGTGCCCGCCACCATGCCCGGCTAATTTTTGTATTTTTGTTAAGAGACGGGGTTTCACCATGTTGGCCAGGCTGGTCTTGAATTCGTGAACTCAAGTGATCTGCCCGCCTCAGCCTCCCAAAGTGCTGGGATTACAGGCGTGAACCACCGTGCCGAGCCCAGAATTTTTAAAATGAATTCTTAGGATTCTGCTTTCACCTTGGTGAAAACTCTTCCATCGAAATCACAATATTTCTAAGGGATGGTAGTAACAGCTAACATTTATTTGAGCACTCCACTACTATTCCTTGGAAATAGCGTTTCAAATGTTAGCTAACTTAATCCTCATGACATCCCTGTAAGATGTTCTACTGCCCTCCACATTTTTAAAACGAATAAACAGATGTGTAGTCAGATAATGTAATGTGTAGGGTCTCTACAGTTGAAGGGGATTAAAATGAATACACAAGTAACCTCAAGGCAGAAAAGTCCATTAAAAAGTACCAAATACTTTTTGTAACTTTGACAGGAAAAAATTTTTAAAAAGTACCAAATACTAACAGGATTCAGAAGAAGGAAAAAATGCATCCAGTTGGGAAGGCTTATTGACAAGGGAATATTTGAGCTGGGTCTTGAGAAAATTTCCATAGGAAAAGATGAAGTTAGGGGTAAATGGGCATCTCAAGTAGAGAGAATTGTATGAAGGCAGGTAAATGGAGCACACACAGGGAATTGCTCAGTTTTGCTCAATATAATGCCATTTAAGGGAATAGTAGAAATGAAGGCTCAAACCCTAGGTTGGGCCGGTGATAGAAACCCTGACTTGCTTCTGTAAGTGAAGGGACTGTTTGATTCTTGGCATGAATCAAGGTCCCTCTACAGACTAGTGAAGGGAACTATTTGAAGCCAGACGTCTTCCCCAGGGAAATTCTACTTTCCCCTATTGTTTATAGTATAGGCAATCACCTATGGAACATGAATCATTATTAAAAATTGAGAGGAAAAAATGAATTGAGATAAAAACTAGAATTACCCCCTCTATCAAGAAGCACTATTGTGGAACTCAAATTGTTACCACACACACTGTTTTATATAAAATGTCCAGCATACAGCAAAAGATAACTAGACACAAATGAAAATTAGATTGGTAGGTAAAAAGCAGCTAAAATATCTGACCTGTAAAGGTATCCAACACGAGCATTTTCAGACAAAGACTATATAAAAGGCTACATATGTTTGTGTTAGATTGATGCCAAAATGGCCCCAAATTCTCCAAACTTCCATGTATCCAGGTCCTTTGCAATGTGACTTTGCAGCTCCTCCCACAAAAAGGTAGGATCTATTTCACCTCCTCTTTAATCTGAGTTGACTTTGCCCGGTAGAATGACTTCTTCTAGCTAGTAGTATGCAGAAGTGGCCTGCAATACCAAACCGAGGCCCCAAGAGGCTTTGTACGTGTCTCCTCTCTCTCTTATACGCCTGCATTCTTCAGGACAATAAGCTCAGGCTACCCTGCTGATGATAAGGGACAGAAATGTGGAGGATAAGGATAATGGAGGAGAAAAAAAAACAGCCAGTAAAATCCTAAAAGCAAAGCCTCCTAGGCAACATACAGCTGAGCACACATATGGTGGGGTCCTGCAGAGAACCGAAGACTCTCAGATGATCCCAGTCCAAATTACTAACCTATGTAATTGTGAGCTAAATAGATGGTTCTTGTTTTAAGCCAGTATGTTTTTAGGTAGTTTACTATATAGTAATATCTAACTAATAAAACATAAACTATAAAAAGTGCCATAGAGGAATTGGGGAGAAGTAACCAAGTAAAACTTCTAGAAATAAAAAACACTGAAATTTTAAAAAAATCAGTGGATGGTGTGGTCATATTAAAATGTGTTCAAAAATTCCTTAACACTGCTCCTTGAAAAAGGTGGAGGCTTAGTCCCCTCTTCATTAATGTGGATAGGATTTGCTGATTTATTTCTAACAAATACAATGTGGCAAAAGTGATGATGCATGATTTCTGAAGTCATAAGGTCATAAGAAGACATTGTAGTTTCTGCCTTACTCTCTTGAATCATCTGCCTGGAAAGAAGTCAGTCATGATGTCATGAATCACTCAGGCAGCCTGTGGAGAGCCAGCCATGTGGGTGAAGTACCTTGGAAGCAGATCTTCCAGCACTAAGCAAGCTGGAAGACATCTTGACAGTAACCCCATGAGAAACTGTGGGACAGAACCACCCAGCTAAGCAGCTCACAGATTCATGACTCACAGAAGATATAAGAAGATCAGTATTGGGTCAGGCTCACACCTGTAGTCCCAGCACTTTGAGAGGCCAAGGCAGATGGATCCCCTGAGGTCAGGAGTTTGAAACTAGCCTGGCCAACATGGTGAAACCCCATCTCTACTAAAAATACAAAATTAGCCAGGCGTGGTGGCACGCACCTGTAGTCCCAGCTACTTGAGAGGCTGAGGCACGAGAATCACTTGAACCCGGGAGGCAGAGTTTGCACTAAGCCAAGATCCTGCCATTGAACCTGGGCAACAAGAGCGGAACTCGAAAGAAAGAAAGAAAGAAAGAGAGAGAGAGAGAGAGAGAGAGAAAGAAAGAAAGAAAAGAAGAGAAGGAAGGAAAGAAGGAAGAAAGGAAGGATCAATGTTTATTGTTTTAAACACAAAGTTTTAGGATAATTTGCTATCCTGTATAGCAATAGATAAGTAATATTCCCCATTATTATAAAGTAGATGGCCTAAACATAAAATTGTCATATGACCCAGCAATTCCACTCCTAGGTATATACCCCAAAGAGTTGAAAACAGGGACTAGAATATATATGTGTACATTCATGTTCATTGCAGCATTATTCACAATAGCCAAAAGGTAGAAACTAACCAAGTGTCCATCCACTGATAAATGGATAAATAAAATATGATATACACATAGGATATTATGTATCCATAAAAATGAATGATGCTCTGATACTTGCTATCAGAACTGAATTTTGTATCCTGGCTGAACTTTGAAAAGAGTATACTAAGTTAAATATGCCAGGCACAAAAGGACAAATATTATATGATTCTAGTTATATGAAATATCTAGAATAGGTAATTTTATAGAGACTGACAGTAGATTAGAGGTTACCAGGGACTGAGAGAGGGTAAAACAGGGAATTGTTGCTTAAAAGTTACAGAATTGATCCTTTTGTATAGTTCATGAGCATGATGATTTGGTGTTCACACACTTGTGTGAGATGTGCCACCCTTTAACCTTGTTACGACATCAGCACATTACCCATCTGACTTGAAAAAAAAAAGAAAAAAAAAGAAAAAGTTACAGAATTTCTGTTTGAGGTGATGGGAAAGTTTGGAAACACATAATGGTAATGGTTGCACAACAGTGTGAATGTAACTAATGTCACTGAATTATATACTTTAAAGTGGCTGGCTGGACGCAGTTGCTCACTCCTGTAATCCCAGCACTTTGGGAGGCCGAGGTGGGTGGATCATCTGAAGTCAGGAGTTGGAGACCAGCCTGACCAACATGGGGAAATACCCCCATTTCTACTAAAAATACAAAAATTAGCCAGGCATGGTGCCTGGCGCCTGTAATCCCAACTACTAGGGAGGCTGAGGCAGGAGAATCACTTAAACCCAAGAGGCGGAGGTTGCAGTGAGCTGAGATGGCCCCATTGCACTCCAGCCTAGGCGAATTTCTTTTACCAAAATAAAATAAAGCAGCTGCCATGTTAAAATGGTGAAAAGACCTGTGATAACTCAGTTCCAGTATAAGCTAGGTACAATACCTTGTGGGTATGTGCTGTAAATTATCAATCACCAATACGTGGTGTGGTTTCTCTCACAGCCAAGATTCATGGAGTACGGGAATTAAGGCTTGCAAATGAGAGTAGATCCTCTCTGTATTATTCCTAGTGATGCCCTAGAAAAATGTCTGCTTCCTAACTCCACAACTCTGGGCTCTGCTGGTTTAGAGCAGACTTTTTCAACCTCAACATTATTGTGATTTTGGCCTGGATAATTCTCTTTTATGAGGGACAGTCTTTCGCATTGTAGGAAGCTTGGCAGCATCTCTGGCTTCTACCGCTAGATGTCAGTAGCAGCTGTTCTCCAGTTGTGACAACCCAAAATGTCTCCAGACATTGACAAATGTCCTCCAGGGGGAGCAAAATCTTCCTTAACTGAGAACTGCCGGTGTAGAGTCTATCCCAAAAGCAGGAGTTTCCAACAAAAGGCATGCCAATGAGTCCATTAAACTTGAGGCTGAGACTGCCATTTGGCCATCTTAGGCTCCTCATGCCAGTGAATTAACAGGTGAAGAAGGGGCTTACTGTATTGGCAGGGGTGATTAATCCTAACGATTAAGTTATTCTGACTACACAATGAGTTAAGGAAAAGTATGTCTAGAATGCAGGTGATTTCCTGGGCAGGGGACTATGATCAAAGTTAGTAGAAAACACCACCACCACAGGCAGCACTGAAAGTCCCCCAAGCCCTTCAGGAATGAAGGTTTGGGTTAATCACCTGTTATCAGAAGGAGGCACTTGAGTGTAAGTTGTCCTGGTCCCTGGCATTTTTCAACAAAGAATTGGACAAAATGCACAAACAAACAGAGAAGTGAAACACAGGAAAGAAATAGCAAAAGCAGGAATGTATTAAAGCAAGAAAGCACTCCACAGGGTGGGAATGGGCCCGAGCAAGCAGCTTAAGGGCCCAGGTGCAAAGTTTTCTGGGTTCTAAGTACTCCTTTTGAGGTTCCTATTGGGTACCCCTTTTCTAGATGAAGGATTTGGTCCATGGCTAATTAAAGGTTGAGGTGAATTGGTGCCCTGTGTAGATGAAGCGATGGTCCCTGCTTGACCCTCAGCCAATCCAGGGCACTTTCCCTTTCCATGTGAGATTCGGTGGAAGTGGGAGAGTTGTAGGGAGAATAGCCTTTGATCTTTTGCTACTTTGGTGTGAGGAGATGGGGTTTTCCTTTTGGTTCAGCTTCAGGATATTTGCATTAATTGGTCTTAGGGTCCCTTTCCCCAGACCCAGGTGTTTTCCTTTTGATCCTGCTTTGGAAAGTCAACATGAATTGGCTTCAGATTCCCTGCCCCAGACCTTGGTGTCTTTCCTTGTTACCAGCATGAATTGCCCTTAAGTTCCCTGCCTCCAGACCCTATTCTCCTGCTTCACACCCAGCAAGGAGTCAAGACCAGCTTGGGAGAGCAAAGAGAACATGGCAAAGGGTAGGAGCAGAAGGCAGTTGTACACATATCCGCTGCAACTGGTACAGGAGCTGAAAAGAAATGATTTAGGCTGTTAGTGAGGGTAACAGAGTCCTCAGTAAGGTTTCCCTTTTAATAAAAAAGCAGCTCTAAAATCATTTCTAACAAAGAACAGCCTGAAAAATCAAGCCGCAGACATAGAAAAGCAAGGCAGGCCACTTCTGCATACTACTAGCTAGAAGAAGTCATTCTACCGGGCAAAGTCAACTCAGATTAAAGAGGAGGTGAAATAGATCCAACCTTCCATGTATCCAGGTCCTTTGCAATGTGACTTTGCAGCTCCTCCCACAAAAAGGTAACAGGCAACCTGGCACTAGCCAGGTAGAGAACCCAACTGCCTAATAAAAGATTAGGGTGCGGTGGTCAGCTGCAGTGGCTCACTGTAATCCCAGCACTTTGGGAGGCCAAGGCAGGCAGATCACCTGAGATTGGGAGTTCGAGACCGGCCTGACCAACATGGAGAAATCCCATCTCTACTAAAAATACAAAATTACCCGAGCGTCATGGTGCATGCCTGTAATCCCAGCTACTTGGGAGGCTGAGGCAGGAGAATCACTTGAACCTGGGAGGCGGAGGTTGCAGTGAGCCATAATTGCACCATTACACTGCAACCTGGGCAACGAGAGCAAAACTCCATCTCAAAAAAAAAAGAAAAAGAAAAGAAAACAATTAGGGTGGGGTTGCTAGCTTCTTCCTGCACTGTGTAAATGGAACACCTGGTCCAACCAATCCTTTACACCCTAATCCTTTACTGCCTCCTCAAGCTCATCTATTTCACTGAACCTGGAAACCCATTTGGGATCCCTTCCTCTGCATGAAGGAGCTTTTATTTTTCTTTCACCTGTTAAACTTCTCTTAAACTCACCCATTGTGTGTTTGCATCCTCAATTTCCTTGGCGTGAGATGATGAACCTCAGGAATTACCCCAGACGAATGATTCATTACTACATGACCACTGCAAAAATGATTGCAATAGTTATGAATATATCATTCTTGACATAAATTTGTAGAAATATGTGTGTGGAAATATACACAGGCACATACACACATACATATATGTTTAAAATTTTCCCTTCTACTCTTCCCCTACCATCTAACAAAAAATAAGTTAATAGTAGTTATCTTTATACCTCTAAGTTATAGGATATGAAAGGAAGCATGTGACTGAGCTAAAAGAAGAGTTTGAAGAAGAATGAACATCACCCAAAAGTAGAAAAGGGACTTTTTATCCTTTTCTGGGAAAACGGGTAGCATGTTTTTGGTTGAATGGGGAATAGTTGCATCATGTTAGGCAGAGGCATGACTTTGCTATTGCTTTTATCCGAAAACTAAGTATGGGTTAAAGAGATACTTACAGGCATCTAGTTAAAAAGTGTATACTTAGGCCAGGCAGGGTGGCTCATGCCTGTAATCCCAGCACTTTGGGAGACTGAGGTGGGTGGATCACAAGGTCAGGAGATTGAGACAATCCTGGCCAACATGGTGAAACCCCATCTCTACTAACATACAAAAAAGTAGCCAGGCATGGTGGTGTAAGCCTGTAGTCACAGCTACTCAGGAGGCTGAGGAAGGGGAATGCTTGAACCCAGGAGGCAGAGGTTGCAGTGAGCCAAGATGATGCCACTACACTCTAGCCTGCAACAGAGCAAGACTCTGTCTCAAAAAAAAAAAAAAAAAAAGGTGTATACTTGGTGATTTTGTAACATGTCATTTTAGCTAGGCTGAACCATGTTTTCCAGGATTCTTATCCTGCATATTTCTAGTTAGGGTGGACCATAAGATAGATTTTGCATAAAATTTGGAAGGTGGAAGTAAAACAGCAGTCATATTGCTTTTTACATTCAGGAGGTTAGTGAAGGGGCAGCAGATACTACTGCAACTTATGCACATTGTTGTTTACTGGTTTACTTTGTTGATATGGGACAGCAATAAGACCTGATATACCTCACCCTAGATCCTCCTTCAGATTTTCTAAATTCTGGACCAACCATGTATTTAGTTCCATGATAAAGGGCCCAAGATTCTACTGCACAACACCTAAAGTAGAGCAGACTAAGAGACTCATGCAGGTTCTGGTTTATGCTCGGGGATTCTAGTTTGTCCTCATTCTCCTCCACTTTACATCCAACTTCCCTTCCTGAATATGTGCCTTACTGATTTTTAAATTTTTTTAGACAAGGTCTTGCTCTATCAGTGGCACAATTACAGCTCACTGCACTCCCATGGGGTCTCACTGTGTTGCCCAGACTGGTTTCAAACTCCTGGCCTCAGCAATCCTCCTTCCTCACCCTCCCAAAGTACTGGGATTACAGGCATAAGCCACTGTGCCTGGTCCCACCTTGCAGATCTGAAGCTCCAGTATCAGACAAGAGCTTTACAGACTGTTTTAAACAGCTCCCACAATTGCAGAAGGTCAAATCCCTGTAAACTTAGCTATGTATTATCTGTCATCTATCTATTTATCTTCTAGTGATTCTGATTATCCAATTAGACTTTGAGTAATAAGATGGCTTTAATAGAGTAGACACAGTTGAAAAGAAAATTAGTGAACTGGAAGATAAGTCAGAAGAAATTTAGAGAAGAAATTATCTAGAAATTATATAAAGAAATTATCTATCTTTAGAGAAGAAATTATCTAAAGTACATAATAGAGAGACTGCCACCCCATAAAAGGGAAGTTACAAAAGAGATTATTATAAAAACATAAATAATAGATTTAAATGTCTAACATATAACTAATAATAATCATAAGAAGAGAAGAAAGAATGAGGAAGAGGACATGTTTGAAAAGAAAAGGCTGGCCAGGTGTGGTAGCTTACACCTGTAATCCCAGCACTTGGGGAGGCCAAGGTGGGTGGATGTCTTGAGGTCAGGAGTTCAAGACCAGCCTGGCCAACATGGTGAAACCCCATCTCTACTAAAAGTACAAAATTAGCCAGGTGTGGGAGCATGCACCTGTAATCCAGCTACTTGGGAGGCTGAGTGAGGAAGGAGAATTGCTTGAACCTAGGAGGCAGAGGTGGAGGTTTCAGTGAGCCAAGATTGCACCACTGCACTCCAGCCTGGGTGACAGAGCAAGACTCTGTCTTAAGAAAAGAAGCCAGGCATGGTGGCTCATGTCTGTAATCCCAGCACTTTGGGAGGCCGAGGTGGGTAGATCACGAGGTCAGGAGTTCAAGACCAGCCTGGCCAACATGGTGAAACCCCGTCTCTACTTAAAATATAAAAATAAGCTGAATGTCGTGGCATGTGTGTATAATCCCAGCTACTTGGGAGGCTGAGGCAGGAGAATTACTTGAACCCAGGAGGCAGAGGTTTCAGTGAGCTGAAATCGCGCCATTGCACTCCAGTCTGGGTGACAGAGTGAGACTCCGTCTCAAAAAAGAAAAGAGGGGAGGGGAGGGGAGGGGAGGGGAAGGGAGGGGAGGGGAGGGGATGGAAAGGGAGGGCAGGGGAGGGATTTCAAATTTAAAAATTGTAGAAACACACAAATTTAAAGAACAAGACAAAAAACAAAAACCATCCAGGATA
>CAUYQU010080350.1:0-12928 GCA_963574635.1 Cheracebus regulus
GAGTTCAAGACCAGCCTGGCCAACAAGGTGAAACCCCGTTTTAAAAAAAAGAAAAAAGAAAAAAAAAAGAAAAAAAGACAGAAAAATTAATGTGTTATGTCAAGCATTACATTGCTAGGCAATGGAAAATTTTCAGCTCCACCATACAGAAAGTACTCATCTCTACAAAAAAAGGAAAAAAATGGCCAGCCTTGGTAGTGTGAACCTGCAGTCCCAACTACTATGGAGGCTGAAGCAGAAGGACTGCTTGAACCCAGGATTTTCAGCAATGAGTTATGATCGTGCCACTGCACTCCAGCTTGGGCAACAAAAAAGACCCTGTCTTTTTAAAAACAAACAAAAAGTCTATTCACTTAAAAAAAAAAACCTCTGCACAATGGAATGATCTTCATTCTTTATATACTACTATACCATCTCTATAACTATCACTAACGTTACTAATACCACTCACATCTCAAACATAACAATCTAACTCCTTGCAACTTAAAGTGTCATCTGTAGACCAACAGGATTAGCATCACCTTAATAGATCAGAAATGCAAAATATCTTGGGTCCCATACTAAACCTTCAGAATTAGAATCTGCCTATAACAAGATCATGTGATTTGTATGCACACTAAAATCTGTGAAGCCCTAATCTAAAGCTTTCAATTCAAAGGCCACACAAGGCAAGGGGGACAGAAATCAAGGCTCTGGGCCCTCCAAAGTTAAGCCTTATAAAGAAGACACCAGACCATATACCTGTCCAACCTAAATCAAGCCCCAAATTTTTCACTATCCCTAGCGGACTATATAGAAGCCTGCCTTGGTGTTGAGCAAAGCAAAGGAATAAAAAATTCCTGAGAAATCATAGTCACAGAGGCATCCCTGTATGCACTGGCATCTTAGTTTCTCATAATCTGGATAAGCCAATGACAGTCAAGTCAGGCAGTTTGAGGAAATCAAAAACTAGTGATGCCACAGAATACCTGATAAATATTAACACCAAGGCTAACTTCTCAAGCAACAATGTAAGCCAGAAGGTAACAGAATAAATTCAAGGCTGGGCAGGGTGGCTCACGCCTTAATCCCAGCACTTTGGAAGGCTGAGGTGGGAGGATTGCTTGAGTCCAGGAGTTCAAGACAAGCATGGGCAACGTAGTGACATCCCATCTCTATGAAAAGGAAAAAAAAAAAGAAATGATAAATTCAATAAACTGAAGGAAAATAAAAGTAAATATACAATACTATGCCCCAAAAAAGGTAGTTTTCAAGGATGAGAGAAAAAATATACCTATACATTATATACATAGAAGTTTTCTGGGGACAGAGTCTTTGCTGTTGGTTAGATTCTCAAAGGGATATATATACTCAATAAAGTTAAGAATCATTATTTACGAGTGGTGGGGGTAGGAGCAAGGAGTATAAAAAAGAAAAAAAAAAAGAACGATTATTTACAAAAACATTAAAGGTCATTCAACTAAACTACCTCCTCAGTATCTCTAAATACCCAGGCTCTGTTTTAACATAAGTTAAACTCAGTATCTTAACCTTAACATGAGCAAACTCACTATCTTTTAAGAAAGTTACATCCCATTCTTCTCTTTAACGTCTACTTGATGGTCCTAGTTCTTTTGTCAAAGCAACAAAAAATACTAAATCTAATCCCTCTTCCAGTTGCCAGATCTTTGATATATAGTTAGCCCTCCAAAGCCACAGGTTCCACATCCTTGGATTGAGCCATCAGATATATTTTATTTAACTTTTTGGGGGGACACAGTTTAATTCTGCATCCCAGGCTGGAGTGCAGTGGGAGGCTCACTGCAACCTCTGCTTCCTGGGTTCAAGTGATTCTTATGCCTCAACCTCCTGAGTAGCTGGGATTACAGGCATGTGCTACCACTCCTGGCTAATTTTCTCAAACTCCCGACCTCAAGTGATCTGCCCACCTCAGCCTCCAAAAGTACTAGGATTATGGACATGAGCCACCTCACTTGGCCTTTTTTAATTTTAAAATTATTCGTAGAGATGAAGTCTCACTATGTTGGCTAGGCTGGTCTTGAACTCCTGACCTCAGATGATCCTCCCACCTCAGCCTCCCAAAGTGCTGGGATTACAGGCATGAGCCACCGTGCCTGGCCCAACCTCGGATTCAAATTCGACCAATCTCAGATTCAACCAACCTTGAGTTGAAAATATTCTAAAAGAAAAAACAACAATACAACAATAAAAAGAAAAAAACAAAACAATTAAAAAATACAAATAAAAAAATAATATAGCATAACTATTTATATGCCATTTACATTGTATTGAGCACTGTAAGTAATCTAGAGATTATTTAAAGAGGGATCCCCAACCCCTGGGCTGTGGACCAGTACCAGTTCATGGCCTGTTAGGAACTGGGCCGCACAGCAGGAGGTGAGCAGCAGATGAGTGAGCATTACCACCTAAGTTCCCCTTCTGTCAAATCAGTGCAGCGTTAGATGTCATAGGGGCACCAACCCTACTGTGAACTGCGCATGCAAGGGATGTAGGTTGTGTGCTCCGTAAGATAATCTAACGCCCACCCCCATTCATGGAAAAATTGTCTTCCACAAAACCAGTCCCTGGTGCCAACTGCTTTAGTGCTCAACCAATTTAGTAGGTTCCATATTTGCAAGTTATTTTTCTGAGACAGGGTCTCACTCCATTGGCCAGGCTAGAATGCAGTGGCATGATTGCAGCTCACCATGATCACTTAAACTCCTAGGCTCAAGTAAGCCTCCTGCCTTAGCCTGCTGAGTAGCTGGAACTACAAACACCACTATGGCCAGCTAATTTTTTAAACTTTTTTTTTAGAGATGGGGTCTTGTTATGTTGGCTGGGATTTTCTCTCTCTCTCTTTCTCTCTCTTTTCCTCTCAGGTGCTACTTAACCGGGCTTGTTTTGAATGCCTGGCCCCAAGTGATCCTTCCACCTCAGACTCCCAAAGTGCTGGGATTACAAGTATGAATCACCATGTGTTTTTTTTTTATCCTTCTTCTTCTTCACAGAGACGACTTCTACCATTACTACTTTTTCTTCATCCCTATCTTCTTCAATTTTAATTTTACTCTTGGCCTTTTTTGCTTTCTTTTCAGTAATTTCATCTTCTTTACCTGTTGTATTTCAGTTTTTATAAATTTTTTACTTTGTGTACAAATGGAGTCTCACTACGTTGCCCAGGCTGGTCTTGAACTCCTGGCCTCAAGCAATCCTCCCATCTTTAGTATCCAAAGTGCTGGGATTACAGGTGTAAGCCACTGCACCTGGCCCTATTCTCTCTCTGCGTGCGTGCGTGCGTGCGTGCGTGTGTGTGTGTGTGTGTTTAGAACAGGTTGGCAGTGTGGATCCACCAGATAATCCATTCTTTCAAAAAAAAATTAATATTTTTGATTAAAAGGGAATTGTAGGCCAGGTGTGGTGACTCACACCTGTAATCCCAGCAATTTGGGAGGCAGAGGCAGGATGATCACTAAAGGCCAGGAGTTAGAGACCAGCCTGTGAAACACAGTGAGATCTCGTCTCTACAGAGAAAAAAAAAAAGCAAAATATTAGCCGGGTGTGGTGGTGAATGCCTGCAGTCCCATCTACTTGGTAGGCTGAGTGGGGAGGATCACTTGAGCCTGGGAGGTCAAGAGTACAGGGAGCCATGATCACACCACTGCACGCCAACCTGGGTGACAGAGTGAGACCTTGTCTCGAAAAAATAAACGAAATGAAATAAAGGGGAACTACCCCTCCTTGAAGTACAGTGTGCTTTTAAAAGGCATTTCTGGGCCAGGCGCAGTGGCTCATGCCTGTAATCCCAACACTTTGGGAGGCTGAGGTGGGTGGATCACCTGAGGTCAGGAGTTTGAGACCAGCCTGACCAATATGATGAAACCCCGTCTCTACTAAAAATGCAAAAACTAGCCGGGTGTGGTGACATGTGCCTGTAATCCTAACTACTTGGGAAGCTGAGGCAGGAGAATCGCTTGAACTAGGGAGGCGGAGGTTGCAGTGAGCCAAGATCGAGCCATTGCTCTCCAGCCTGGGCAACAAGAGCAAATTTCCATCTCAAAAAAAAAAAGGGCCGGGCACGGTGGCTCACGCCTGTAATCCCAGCCCTTTGGGAGGCCAAGGCAGGCAGAAACCCTCCCTCTACTAAAAATAACAAAAATTGCCTGGGCATGGTGATGCACACCTGTAATCCCAGCTACTCAGAAGACTGAGGCAGAAGGAGCACTTGAACCCGAGAGGCAGAGGTTGCAGTGAGCCAAGACTGCACCAATGCACTCCAGCCTGGGCAACCAGGGTGAGACTCCGTCTTTAAAAAAAAAAAAAAAGGCATTTCTCCATGTCTGGTAATAAAAACAGACAGAAAGATAACAAACGGGTCAGATACTGCCCTTTAACCGCAAATGATTTGTTACTCCCATGTCTCTGTAACTTAGTGAATAAGAGGGAAAGAAAAATAAGTAAGATTGAGTTTATTCAAGAAAAAACCTGAAGGCCAGGCACTTGTAATCCTAGAACTTTGAGAGGCCAAGATGGGCAGATTGCTTGGGCTCAGGAGTTCGAGATCAGCCTGGGCAACATGGTAAAACCCTGGCTCTACAAAAAATACCCAAAAAATTAGCCAGGTGTACTGGTGCACGCCTGTAGTCCCAGATACTCAGGAGGCTGAAGTTGGGAGAATCATCTGAAACCAGAAGGCTAAGGATGCAGTGAGCCATGATGCCAAACCACACTCCAGAGCCTGAGCAACGGAGTGAGACATCCGCCTTAAAAAAAAAAAAAAAAAAATCTGAACACAGAATTAACAATGAACATAGCCAATCATTACCGTAAATACCTCTAAATTCATGAAAAAATTGGACAGGCCGGGCGTGGTGGCTCACGCCTGTAATCCTAGCACTTTGGGAGGCTGAGGTGGGTGGATCACCTGAAGTCAGGAGTTCAAGACCAGCCTGGCCATCATGGTGAAACCCTATCTTCAAAAAAAAAGGAAAAAAAAAGAAAAAATCGGACAGGAGCAGTGGCTCATGTCTGTAACCCCAGGACTTTTGTAGGCCAAGGCAGGTGGATCACTAGAGGTCAGGAACTCGAGATTGGCTAAGCTAATGTGGTGAAACCTTGTTAGCGGGCCATGGTGGTGTGTGCCCATAGTCCAAGATACTCACGAGGCTGAAGCAGGAGAATTGCTTGAACCAAGGAGGCAGAGGTTGCAGTGAGCGATGATCGTGCCACCTGACCCCAGCCTGGGCGACAGTTAGACTCAGTCTCCAAAAAGTAAAAATAAATAAATTCATGAGGCTGGGCAGTGGCTGATGCCTCTAATCCCAATACTTTGGGAAGCAGAGGCAGGTGGATTGCCTAAGGTCAGGAGTTTGAGACCAGCCTGGCCAACATGGTAAAATCCACTGTCTACTAAAAATACAAAAATTAACCAGGTGTGGTGGTGGGCACCTATAATCCCAGCTCCCAGCTACTCAGGAGGCTGAGGCAGTAGAATCTCTTAAACCCAGGAGGCGGAGGTTGCAGTGAGCCAATATCACGCCACTTCACTAGAGCCTGGGCAAAAGAGCAAAACTCCATCTCAAAATTAATAATAATAATAATAATAAATCTGGCTGGGCACACTGGCTCACGCCTGTAATCTCACCATGTTAGGAGTCTGAGGTGGGTGGATCAATTGAGGCCAGGAGTACAAGACCAGCCTGGCCAACATGGCGAAACCCCTTCTCTACAAAAAATACAAAAATCAGCTGGGCATGGTGGCACATGACGGTAGTCCCAGCTATTCAGTGAGGCAGGAGAGGCAGGATAATCACTTAAACCCAGGAGACAGAGGTTGCACTGAGCCGAGATCTCGCCACTGCACTCCAGCCTGGGCAAGAGTGAGACTCCATCTCAAAAAATAAATAAATAAATAAACAGATTCATGAAAAAAAACGATTTTGTTAATGAGGCCAGAACACACTTCCCTAGGGAAATAATATATAAAATCAAATTAATACTCCTATTCTTAGACACCTAACTTTATGATCCTTCGTATTCTGAGTTCAAGAAACAAAGGATAATTGGGGGCAAGAGGTATAGAAAAGCAGAGACAAACGTGTGAAATGCCTTTCCTGGACCTCAGGAAGCATTTTATAATAGGCAAAATAGTTTTACAATATCCCACTTCCCTTCTGTGCCATTTTCCAAGTCATCAGTGGCATTATGCTCCCCTAAGTCCCACTACTATAGCACCTGACTGCAGCGTAAATTGAACATACATCTGCCAGTAGAGAAAGAGAAACAAGAACTGAAGGACAGTCTCTGACTTAAAGGGATTCTCTCTCAGTTCAGTGGCAAGATATATTTAATTTTAGGCCAGGTGAAGTGGCTCACGCCTGTAATCCCAGAACTTTGGGAGGCTGAGGCTGGTGGATCACTTAAGGTCAGGAGTTAGAGACCAGCCTAGCATGATAAAACCCCAACTCTATGTGGCAGAGAAGGAAGATAAAGGTGGGGGGAGGAAAAAAACCCATCTCTACTAAAAATACAAAAATTAGCTGGGTGGGGTGGCACGTGACTATAATCTCACCTACTCAAGAGGCTGAGGGAGGAGACTCACTTGAACCTGGGAGGCAGATGTTGCAGTGAGCAGAGATCACACGACAGAACAAGACTATATCAAAAAATAACAATTTTAAAACAATACAGAAATCCAAAGGAATACACACAGACATACACACACACACACACACACACACAATTAGCATTAGTAAAGAAGTTCAGCAGGCCACAGAATACCAAATCTATAAAAATGTTATATTTCTACACACCAGCAATCAACAACACAAAATGAAATGAGAAAATAATTCAATTTTCAATAGCATCAAAAGAAATAAAATACTCAGGAATAAATTTAATCAAAGTACAAGACGTGTGTGTGTGTGTGCGCGCGCGCGCGCGCTTTGAGACAGTCTTGCTCTGTTGCCCAAGTTGGACTGCAATGGCAGGATCACAGATCAACTTCCTGGGCTTAAGGGATCCTCCTACCTCATCCTCACCCTGATGAGTGGCTACGGCTACAGGTGCAAGCCACCACACCCAGCTAATTTTGTGTGTATGTGTAGAAACGGGGTCTCGATATGCTGGCCAGGCTGGGTGTGGTGGTTTGCACACTCCTAGGCTCAAGCAATCCTCTCAACTCCAATTCCCAAAGTGCTGGGATTACAGGTATGAGCCACCAACACATTCAGCCTACAAAATACTCTTGAAAGAAATTAAAGACACAAACAAATGGAAAGGTATCCCATGTTCATGAAGTGGAAGATCTAACATTGTTAAGATGGCAGCACTCTCTAAATTGACCTATAGATTCAATGCATTCCCTAACAAAATTTCAATTGCCTTTTCTGCCAAAGTTGCCAAGTTGATCCTAAAACTCATATGAAAATGCCAAGGATCCAAAACAGCCAAAACAATCTAGAAAAGAACAAAGTTGGCCGGGCATGGTGGTTCACGCCTGTAATCCCAGCACTTTGGGAGGCCGAGGTGGGTGGATCACCTGACATCAGGAGTTCAAGACCAGCCTGGCCATCACAGTGAAACCCCATCTTTAAAAAAAAAGAACAAAGTTAGAAAACTCGCACTTCCTAATTTCAAAACTTATTATAAAAGTACAGTAATCAAGACAGCATATTTATGCAGACAAATGGGGGGGGGGAAGGAAAGAAAGAAAGCATGGTGGTACTGGCATAGATGTACACCAATGGAATAGAATAGGAAGTCCAGGCTGGGCACAGTGGCTCACGCCTGTAATTCTAACACTTTGGGAGGCTGAAGAAGGTGGATCACAAAGTCAAAGAGTTCAAGCCCAGTCGGGCCAACATGGTGAAACCCCACCTCTACTAAAAATACAAAACTTCGCCAGGCATGATTGCAGGCGCCTGTAGTCCCAGCTACTTGGGAGGCTGAGGCAGGAGAATTGCTTGAACCTGGGAGACAAGGTTGCAGGGAGCTGAGATTGTGCCATTGCACTCCAGCCTGGTCAACAAGAGGGAAACTCCACCTCAAAAAAATTTTAAAAAAAGAAAAAATTTTGGACTCCTACCTCACACATCATGTATAAAAATTTATTTGAGGCCGGGCGCAGTGGCTCACACCTGTAATCCTAGCACTTTGGGAGGCCAAGGTGGGTGGATCACCTGAGGTCAGGAGTTCAAGACCAGCCTGGCCATCATGGTGAAACCCCATCTTAAAAAATAAATAAATAAATAAATAAATAAATAATTTATTTGAAATTGATAAAAAACCTAAACCTAACAGCTAAAACTATAAAATTATTAAAAGAAACATAAATTATACCTACAATCCCAGCATTTGAGGGGCCCAAGGCAAGTGGATCACTTGAACCCAGGAGTTCAAGATCAGCCTGGGCAACACAGTAAGACCCCATCTCTACAAAAAATAAACAAAAATTAACCAAGCATTCATGGTGCACAGCTGTAGTCTTAGCTACTCAGGAGGCTGAGGTGGGAGGATAGCCTGAGCCTGAGAGGTGGAGGCTGCAGTGAGCAGAGATCATGCCACTGCACTCCAGCCTAGACAACAGAGAGAGAGAACCTGCCATGAAACAAAAAAAAAGAAAGAAAACAGAAACATAATATAAAAATCTTTATCATCTTAAATTAAGCAACAGTTTCTTAAATGTGACACCTATAGCACAAGCAACCAAGGAAAAACTAGATAAACCAGACTTCATCAAAATTTAAAACTTTTGTGTTTCAAAAGATACTATCGACCAGGCATGGTGACTCATACCTGTAATCCCAGCACTTTGGGAGGCTAAGGCAAGAGGTTTGCTTCAGCCCAGGAGTTCAAGACTAGCCTGGGCAACATAAGGAGACCCCATCTCTAATTTAAAATTTTATTGTATTTTATTTTATTTATTTATTTTTTAAGATGGGGTTTCACCATGATGGCCAGGCTGGTCTTGAACTTCTGACGTCAGGTGATCCACCCACCTTGGCCTCCCAAAGTGCTAGGATTACAGGCGTGAGCCACCACGCCCGGCCTAAAAAATTTTTTAAAATTACCCAGGTGTGGTGGCACACACCTATAATGCCAGCTACCCAGGAGGCTGAGATAGGAGAATTATCTGAGCCCTGGAGGTCTGGGTTGCAGTGAACCATGCATGATCGCACCACTGCACTCCAATCTGAGCAAGACCTTGTCTCAAAAAAAAAAAAAGAAAAAGAAAAAAATAATTTTTGGGTTCTAAATGTTTTTCTTTTCTTTTTTGAGGCAGAGTTTCACTCTTGTTGCCCAGGCTGGAGTGCAATAGCACGATCTCGGCTCACCGCAACCTCCACCTCCCGGGTTCAAGCAATTCTCCTGCCTCAGCCTCCCGAGTAGCTGGGTTTACAGGTGTGCGCCACCACATCCAGCTATTTTGTATTTTTAGTAGAGACGGGGTTTCTCCATGTTGGTCAGGCTGGTCTCGAACTCCCAACCTCAGGTGATCCGCCCACCTTGGCCTCTCAAAGCGCTGGGATTACAAGCATGAGCCACCATGCCCGGCCTTGAATTTTTTTTTTATAGAGACAGGGTCTCACCATGTTGCCCCAGCCCAGTCTCAAATTGCTGGACTCAAGCGATCCACACTCCTCAGCCTCCCAAAGTGCTAGGATTACAGGTTTGAGACACAACGCCTGGCCATAAATAATTTTTTAAAAGATTAAACATAATTACCATATAACCAAGCAATTCTACTCCTAGGTACTTAAACAGAAGTGAAAACCTATGTCCATACAAAAACATATCTGAATCTTCACTGAGCATTATTCATAACAGCTAAAAAGTGCAGCCCAAATGTTCATCAATGGATGAATGGATAAACAAAATGCAGTACATCCATGCAATGTAATATTATTCAGTCATAAAAATGAATGAAATGACACATGCTACAACATGGATGAATCTAAAAGCAATATGCTAAATGAAAGAAGTCAAACACAAAAAGGCCATTTATTGTATGGGTCCATTTATACGGAATGTCCGGAATAGAGACAGGAAGGTAATTAGTGGTTGCCAGAGGCTGAATAAATGAAGGGAATGGAAGGGACTGCTAATGGGTATGAGGTTTCTTTTGCGGGTATTGAAAATGTTCTGGACTTAGATAATGGCGGTAGTTGCACAACATTGTGAATTCACCAAAAACCACCAAATTTTACGATTTTGTTTTGTTTTGATAGGCTCTCGCTCTGTGGCCCAGAATAGAGTACACAATCATGGCACACTGTAACCTCAAATTCTTGGGGTCAAGTGAATGATTCTCCCACCTCAGCCTCCCAAGAGTATAGGAGTACAGGTGTGCTCCACCATGCCTGGCTAATTTTTTGTTTTTATTTCTGGTAGACACAGGTTGCCATGCTATGTTGCCCATGCTGATCTCGAACTCCTAGGCTCAAGCAGTCTTCCCACCTCAGCATCCCAAAGTGCTGGGATTACAAGCATGAGCTACCATGCCTACCCCAAACTATGCTCTTAAAATGGTGAGTTTCATGACATGTGAATTGTTATTAATTTTTTTATATGTGGTATGACATATGCCCAAAGTCATATATTGTGGAAAACACAAAAGAAGAGTACTTGACCCAGATTAGGGTAGAAAGTGGTCATAAATTACCTTCTAAAGGTAAAACTTGAGCTGATACATAGAGAACTAAGCCTGTAAATCTGCCTTATCCCCCACTTTATCTGCTCCCAATCCTTCCTAAACTCAGAAATCACTTGTCACCCAAAGCAACATACTCACTGCCTAAATTCAAATTATTTCAATAAAAATATGTTCTTCCCATAAGAAAATGACTGAGAGCTCTCCTGAGTCCTACTAGTGGATTTCTATCCCTAAAAGAGAAAAGAGAGCTAACCCGAATAAATTATATGCTGAGTATCTCAAATTCAAAAATCTCAAATCCTGGTTTCCCAATCCCAGACAGATTATGATGAAAGGGACAGCTAAGGAGCTAAGGCCAATCGGTGGCTCACGTCTGTAATCCCAGCACTTTGGGAGGCCAAAGCAGGCAAATCACTTAAGGTCAGGAGTTCAAGACCAGCCTGGTCAACATGGCAAAACCCTGTCTCTACTAAAAATATAAAAATTAGCTGGGGCATGGTGGTGCATGCCTATACTCCCAGCTACTTAAGAGGCTGAGTCAGGAGGATTACTTGAACCTGGAGGCAGAGGTTGCAGTCAGCTGACATCACACCACTGCACTCCAGCCTGGGCGGGAAAGCAAGACTCTGTCACCTTAAAAAATAAAAATTAAAAAAAAAAAAATTTAAAAAAAATATTAAGTTTGTCTTCTGACAATAATAAAGGTTTAGAAAGCACATTTCACAAGAGGTCGCTGGGGGAAAAGCCAGTAGGGTGGAAAAGAAAAAAGTGAGACAAAATAACTGTCATTGAATAGGTGCAAATTTGAGATTAGAGCTACAGGAAATAATTATAGACAGAAAAATTAGGACCACTGAAGAGAAACTGCAGGGAGGCAAATCTACAATCATTATCAGGAAAATCTTTTATGGCAAATCTGCAAACCTGGAATTGATAACAACCAGGTACCTTTGGAAATACCTGCATAGAGAAGTGGAGGAATCACCTATTATGTAAAACATTTGTCTAGATTATCTCTAAATCTCTTCTATGATTTGACGAGGAAGAAGTCTAGAAAAAGAATGTTGTTGCTCTCAATACTGTCAAAGATATTTTTCTTAAAAAAGCTAAATACCAAGAACTTCTTTAATTAAAAGGAACAATCCCATCAAGAAGACAAACGTTGATTTCTTAGTCAAGATGAAAAGACTGCTTTTCTTAGGGTCAAGTATAGCACTGGGAGTGAGAATAGGTCATTAAGCCAGGCACGGTGGCTTACACCTATAATCCCAGCCCTTTGGGTAGCTGAGGTAGGAGGATTGCTTGAGGTCAGGAATTCAAGACCAGCCTGAGCAACACAGCAAGACTCTGGCTCTTAAAAAGAAAATAATATAGCGGGGCTCACACCTGTAATCCCAACTCTTAGGGAAGCAGAGGCAGGAGGATAGCTTGAGCCCAGGAGTTTGAGACCTGCCTGGGCAATATAGCGAGACCCTGTTCTCCACAAAAAGGGGAAGAAAAAAAAAAAAAGACCAAAAAAAAGCATTAAAAAATACAATAAAATAAAATCATCGATTCTAGATAAAATCACTCACTTCCTGTTTGGCCAAGGGTAAATGACTTGTCTTTCCACCTGAGTTGAAAAGCAGTAATTTAAAATACCAGTATTACAGGAGTATAATTTAAATTAGTTAACGACTGCAAAATGCTTTGGAAATTTACTTTATATGACAAAACTGTATTTTACTTCATATATACATTAGAGTTAAAAAAAAAAAAAAAAGCAATGTCTTATTCATTAAATCAGCCAAATTTCTGTCAGAGAAAGAAGTTAAGCAAGGAAGAGAAGGCTCGAATGAACTCTGTAGTGCTGGACTAGCATCAGAGACATCAGCATAAACTCACGTTTGTGGAGAGATCCAAGATGGCCGAATAGCAACAGCTCAGGATTGTAGCTCCTAGTGAAAGCGCAGAGAGCAAGTGGACGCTACAATTTCAGACGAATTTTTCTTGCCCACAAACTGGGAGAGTCCCGGCAAAGGAGCCACACGGGTCGCCAGCGCGACTCTTTTGGCTGGCGCGGCTGTTTTGCTGGCGCCCCAGCGCGGCGCTTCTCAGTGTGGAGTGTACAGCACTGGGTGCCCTTTTAGTCAGGCTCAGCTGGTCCCATTCCCACAAGGAGAACAGCAATTGAAAGCGCTGAGGACTGAGAGTTTCACAGCAAGCACAGCCGAACCCAGGAAGACCTAGCTCTGTGGGGAAGGGGCGTCCACTGAAGGAAAACTAAGAAACAGA
>CAUYQU010080351.1:0-48785 GCA_963574635.1 Cheracebus regulus
CCCGTGTGGCTCCTTCGCCGGGAATCTCCCAGTCTGTGGGCATCAAAAATTCGTCTGCAATTGCAGCATCCACTCGCTCTCTGCGCTTTCACTGGGAGCTACAATCCTGAGCTGCTGCTACGCGGCCATCTTGGATCTCTCTCCCAGGATTTGCATTTTCTTAAGGACTCGTGATGTTGAACATCTTTTCATGTGCTTGTTGATTATTTGTATATAATCTTTGGAGAAATGTCTATTTAAGTGGCAATCAAGGGGAGGGGGAGTTAAGATGCCTACTTCATACAGTACTCAAATTCAAATGCCTATTTAGGTCTTCTGCCCACCCCCCTACCCCTTTTTGTAAAGACAGGGTCTCACTGTGTTGCTAAGGCTGGAGTGCACTGACACAATCACAGCTCACTGCAGCCTCAAACTTCTAGGCTCAAGTGACTTTTGCGCCTTGGCTTTGCAGAGTGCTGATAGGCATAAGCCACCATGCCTGGCCTTTTGCTCCACCCCCTACACTTTTATTTATTTATTTATTTAATTTTTGAGACCGGGTCTTGCTCTGTTGACCAAGCTGGAATGCACTGTCACAATGACAACTCACTGCAACCTTGCACTCCTGGGCTCAAGCAATCCTCTGCCCCACCCTCCAGAATAGCTAGGACTACAGGTGTGCACCACCATGCCCAGCTAATTAAAAAATCTTTTATATAGCTAAGGTCTTATTTTGTTGCCCTGGCTGGTGTTGAACTCCTGGCCTCAAATGATCCTTCACCTCACAAACTGCTGGGATTGCAGGCAATGAACCACCTCACTCGGCCCCCTTTAGCCCATTTTTAAATTGGGTTTTTATTTTTTGTCACTGAGTTGTAGGAATTTTTAATATATTCTGGATATTAATCCCTTATTAGATATATGATTTGCAAATATTTTCTCCCATTCTGTGGGTTATTTTTCCTTTTCTTGATGTCTTGGTTATTTTTATTCTTTATCAAGTGAACTTTTAAAAATAACAATAAACGTGCAGTCTTTCTTTTCTGCATGTCTGTAATTATTTAATATTTTACCCCAGACCTCATTTCTCCACAGATACAGAATCGTACTTGAGAAGTTGAACAGGGATGTTTAGAGCCACGGGCTTTTAAACTGGCCCACACTTTTATTTGTAATGAAGTTTTGTTGGAACATCAGCACTACATTCATTAGTCTAGGTCTATGGGTGCTTTTGTGCTACAATGGCAGAATTGAATGAATTCGACGGAGACCACATAGCCCACAAAAGAGAAAATATGTGTTGTCTGGCCCCTTACAGAAATCCCTAAGTTATCATGTGATATTACACTACCTCTCTCTGGATCTCTGCATATCCCTTCATGTTTCATTAGAAGCACTGTAATAGAAGTGCTGTCCCTCTTAACCATCTGGGCTTTTTTTTAACCCTTCCTACTTTTTTTTTTCAGACAGGGTCTCACTCTGTCACCCAGGCTAGAGTGCAGTGTCACGATCTCAGCTCACTGCAATCTCCACCTCCCAGGTTCAAGTGGTTTCTCGAGCCTCATCCTCCCCAGTAGCTGGGATTACAGGTGCCGGCCACTGCGCCCATCTAATTTTGTATTTTTTTTGGCAAAGATGAGGTTTCGCCATGTTGGCCAGGTTGGTCTCGAATTCCTGACTTCAAGTGATCCACCCGCCTCAGCCTCCCAAAGTGCTGCAATTACAAGTGTGAGCCACTGCGCCCAGCCTGTTAATTGTTTTATTTGTTTTTTGTTGGTTTGTTTTTTATGGGGGCGATGGAGTCTCACTTTTGTCACCTAGCCAGGAGTGCAATGGGGTGCAGTCTTGGCTCACTGCAGCCTCCACCTCCTGGCTTCAAGCCATTCTCTTGCCTTAGCCTCCCAAATAGCTGGGATTATAGGCGCCTGCTACCACACCTGGCTAATTTTTGTATTTTTAGTAGAGATGGGGTTTCACCATGTTGACCAGGCTGGCCTCGAACTCCTGACCTCAGGTAATCCACCCACCACAGTCTCCCAAAGTGGTGGGATTATAGGCGTGAGCCACCGCACCCAGCTTATCTTAATTTTTTAAATGAAAATAGTTTGACACTGCAGTTTCCCTTAAAATAGTTGTGGATGCCTCTAGGGGTTCGTATATTCTACTTTGAGACCTGCTGATCTAGATCTCAGTTTTAGCCCCTGAATACCCTCCTACTTCTTAAGGAGCCTTATATGTCTCTCCTGTATATACCATTGTATTGTCTTGAATAGATCCTCCTTAGTGACTAAAATAAATGAGAATTCAGCATACTGCATCCGTAATTGTTAGGGGGTTACATCACTGTTTTTTAGTTTCTCTATTTTAGATATTTTGAACTTCTGGCCTGCAGGCCATGGGAGTCCTGTGTGCATGTTTTTTGTGACCCATCCAATGCCATTATTTAAATTGGAAGATTTCATATTAACATCTGCATTGCTGGATTTTCTTTTTTTTCTTTTTACTTGGATAAATTTACAGATGCAAGGGTAATTTTGTTATATGTATAGATTGCATAGTGGTAAAGTCAGGGCTTTTTAGGGTATCTATTACCCAAATAATGTACATTGTACCCATTCCGTCATCTCTCATCATCTACCCCTGCTGCCTCTGGATTTTCTTGAGACAGCAAAAATATGGCACTGATAGGCCTGAGTTTCCTGATAGTCGAAGTCAGCTGGAATCGAGTAGCAGCTGCCCCTTGAAACAGGCAGATGTGTTCTCTTTTTCTGGGTGTTCCTTTTTTACAGTTTCTTGTTTTACAGAATAAAATTCTCATCAGATTTGCTGAGGACACATACATGCATTTAGGTTATTTTCTGACCCAGAATCATCTTTTAACTCCAGGATGATGATTTTTTTCTTTTTGTATAGCTTACTGTTTCTCTAATCCTGCAGGTGTATTTCAAATGTCTGATGATCCTTGGATTCGCTTTCAGGTTTGAGAATGAGGCCGGGGACAAAAGCTCTATGTACATGGAAGAGTATATTGGTGATGGGCAGACATTGTTTTGGGTTCAAGCAGATGGAAATCTGGCCTTTGTGCTTTGCCATCCCTAACTGCCAGATTGCAGAGGACTTTGCTCTGGGTCATCACCTCTTACATTAGCTGCTCTGGCTCTCTCAAGATTGGTTTCTTTAAAGAAATATGCGTGTGTGCACTTACACCCATATCCAGGGAGAAATGCCAGTAAGTCAGGGGTTCTGATTTAATATATAAACCTTGAGTTCTGTTTTTCGGTCCTACCCTTACTCACTCTGGATTCTATTGAGCCTCTCTGTAGGCAAATAGGAGGCAGATTCCTTCTAATTCTACCTTAGCTGTAGTCTTCCCCTTGCAAGGATTTCTTTTCCTTCATTTCTGCAGTAGCAGTCATCTCTATTTCATTGCCTTCACATTTTCTAGAAATTTGTTAAAAATTTTTTAACTGGGGCCAGGCACAGCGGCTCACGCTTGTAGTCCCAGCACTTTGGGAGGCTCAGGCAGGCAGATCACCTGAGGTTTTGAGTTCAAAACCAACCTGGCCAACGTGACAAAACCCGGTCTCTAATAAAAATACAAATCTTTGTCAGGCATGAGCGTGGGAGGCGCACCTGTAATCCCAGCTACTTAGGAGGTTGAGTATGAGCATTGCTTTAACCCGGGAGGCGGAGGTTGCAGTGAGCTGAGATCATGCCGCTGCACTCCAGCCTGGGCAACAGAGCAAAATAAATAAATAAATAAATTGGTTAACCTCCTCTGCTAATCTCTGCTGTTATAGGATTACAGTTTTAAAAAATTTCTTTACTCGAGTTTAGAGGAAGGATTAAGTATATGTATTTATGTGCTGTTTCAAACCAAAAACTCTAAACCTCTGGCCTTGTACAGTGGCTCGCGTCTGTAATCCCAGCACTTTGGGAAGCTGAGGTGGGTGAATCACTTAAGGTAAGGAGTTCGAGCCCAGCCTGGCTAATATGGTGAAACCCCATTTCTACCAAAAATGTAAAAAATTAGCCAGGCGTGCTGGCACATGCCTCTAATGAGCAACAGAGCGAGACTCTGTCTCAAAAAAATTAAATAAATTTAAAAAATGGAACTCCAAAAGGAGATATTGCTATAGTTGTTAATAGCTGAATGTTTTAATATTAGCAAATTTTAGTGGATGACCAAAGTTACCATAAAATTGTGTTGCCTATAATGTTATTTTCTTTTTTGATGTGAAATAGCTGATGACTACCAGCCAGTTCGTCTGTTAAGTAAACCTGGGGAATTGAGAAGAGAATACGAAGAGGAAATAAGCAAGGTAGGTGCTAAATAGTTACTCTTTTTTTGGAAAATTTCTCTGTTGAGTTTTCAGTTTCAGATTTCAATTTAGTTTGATGTGCTCATATAAGTAGTATATCTTGAAGTGTAGATAATTTTAATGTACTTTATAAGGGCTTTGTTTTTTGCTATAATTTACTTATACATAAGTAATGCTCTTATGTGATAGTGATCCCTAAGCATTTAAGTATGAAGGAAATTTTTAAATTCTTTTTTTTCTAATCTAATCCATACCAGGACATTTTTTTATTTCCCTAAAGTTTTGAGCTCAAAAGAAAGAAAAAGAGTGGCAGATGATGGGTTTAGATGAAGAAAGGTTAAAGGGCTAAATGTGAAGTCCCTAAATAGGAAAAGTACCTAAAAAGTGGTGTTTACAGTGAAGTATTATGTTTTAATTACATATAAAGTTATACATAAATAGAGATTGTTCTCTTTTTTTGTTAGTCTTCACAATTTTTTTTGCAATACATCTCAGGCTGAGTGTGGAGGCCCACACCTGTAATTTCAGTGCTTTGGGAGGCTGAGGTTCGACAGCTGTCTTGCAGAATCTGTTTCTCCAGATTTGTACCTCATTTGAGATCATTTAAATTTCTGTCGATTTGTTCCTTTTCTACTTTTCCTATTCTTATTATGGAATATTGCAAGTATACTAAAACATTCAGAGAAGGATTGCTCTTTATTAATCACTTTTAAGGTGGAGGCAGAGCGACGAGCCAGTGAGGAAGAAGAAAACAAAGCCAGTCAAGAATACATACAGAGGTTATTGGCAGAGGAGGAAGAAGAGGAAAAAAGGCAGGCAGAAAAAAGGCGAAGAGAGATGGAAGAACAACTGAAAAGTGATGAAGAACTGGCAAGAAAGTTAAGCATTGATATTGTAAGTTTTAGGAGAGAACGTTGAGGTACGGTCATCCCTTGGTATCTGTTACAGAACCTGCTCATACAAAAAGTCGGCTCCTTGTATTTTCAGGTTCTGCATCCCACAAATACTGTCTTTTCTACCCAGGCTGGTTGAATTTGAGTGTTTAGTACCTGCTGATACAGAAAGCTAACTATTAACATTCTTACTGCTTTGACTGTGGTTTTTGAAGAACAGAAGAGATGGCGATTGTCATAATTAGAAGCTATTGATGACATTTTTGCTTTACTTAAAAGTTTTTTTTGCATATTGTTTCATATTTGCTCTAATCCAGGTTTTTGGGGTGTTTTTTTTTTGTTTTTTTGAGACAGGTCTTAACTCTGTCATGCAGGTTGGAGTGCAGTGGTACAATCACAGCTCACTGCAGCCTCCACCACCGGCCTCAGGTGATCCTCCCAACCTCCCGAGTAGCTGGGACTACAGGCCTGTGCCATCATGCCTGGCCAATTTTTTGTGGAGACAGGGTTTTGCCATGTTTCCTGAACTGGTGTCGAGCTCCTGGGCTCAAGCCATCCACCTTCCTTGGCCTCCCGAAGTGCTGGGATTGTGGTGTGAGCCACCGCAGGTTGTTTAAAAACTTTTTTTATATGTAGGAAAGCTATTCAGTGAAGAATGAAAGCTTCCTTTTTCCTTCTTCTACCTCTCCACTCCCATTCCTTTTCTATTTATATCAGTCTCTTTCCCCAAAGGTAAACACCATTAACATTTCTTATAACTTTTTTCGGCCGGGCGTGGTGGCAGACACCTGTAATCCAAGCACTTTGGAGGCCAAGGCGGGCGGATCACCTGAGGTCGGGAGTTCAAGACCAGCCTGACCAACACGGTGAAACCCCGTCTTTTAAAAAAAATTAAAAAATAAAAAAAAAAATAACTTTTTTCTTGCCAAGGTGCAATGGCTAATGCCTATAATCCCAGTACTTTGGGAAGCTTAGGTGAAAGGATTGCTTGAGCACAGGAGTTTGAGACCAACCTGGGCAACAAAGTGAGAAATTAAATAAATAGCCAAATGTGGTGGTGCATGGCTGTAGCTCCACCTACTAGGGAGGCTGAGGCAGGAGGATCCCTTGAGTCCAGGAGTTTGAGGTTCAAGTGAGCTGATCTCACCACTGTACTTCAACCTGGAAGACCATCTAAAAAAAAAAGCCTTTTTTCTTTATTCACCTAAAAAGGATTACATAAATCAGTCACACTTTTGCTGCTTGCATTTTTGCCACTTGATATATCTTAGAGATTTTTCATATTACTACATGTAGTCAATCTAATTCTCTTAAAGAGTAGAATAATATTCCATTTTATGGATGTAAATCATTTTTTGAAAGTAAAGCACATTGGCCGGGTGTGGTGGCTCATGCCTGTAATCCCAGCACTTTAGGAGGCCAAGGGGGAATGGATCACGAGGTCAGGAGATCGACACCATCCTGGCCAACATGGTGAAACCCCATCTCTACTAAAATACAAAAAACTAGCTGGGTGTGGTAGCCCACACCTGTAGTCCCAGCTGCTTGGGAGGCTGAGGCAGAGGAATTGCTTGAACCCAGGAGGTGGAAGGTGCAGTGAGTTGAGATCATGCTGCTGCATTCCAGCCTGGTGACAGAGTGAGACTCTCTCTCTCTCAAAAAAAGTAAAGCATATTAAATTTTTAGATAATCTATTACACTTGGATTTTATTCTCCCCGTAGTTAAATTGCTGCCTGTAAGAAAATGAATTAAAGGACGTGTGATAAAACACATACTTTAAGACCAGAGGATACAATGGGACCCAGTGGTTTGAAAGAACCTGGCAAAATAACCTGGGAATTCTTTTAAAATAGAAACTCTCATGTTTACTCCAAATATCTTAAATCAGGGTCTCTAGGGATGGGACCTAGGGAATACCATCTTCAAAGGCATCTCGGGAAGTCTGAAACATTCATGTTTCAGAGCCTCTGAAAACAACTCCTCAGCTTTCAAACAACAAATATCTTAAAATATACTTGCCATCGAATCATGTGTGTATATATATATATGCACTTGACAAAATGAGTATGCTGAGAATTGGGAATTTTTTTCTTTTTTGAGAGACCTGCCATAATCTACCCAAGTTTTGGGTTATTTGCCCCTTTTTATGTGTCTTTTTTGAGTAGAATTGCTTTAGAAAGATACATAATCAGGAAACTAAATAAAAGTCATTGACTAATGGAATAATAAATGGAATAGGGGAGAAATTTGTCTAGTTTTCCCATGGTATTATAAGAGTAAAATCTGCTCTTATAATTGATATTGTAGAATAATTATTTTTAACTTACTGTTTTATTATTAAGACAGAGTGTTGCTCTTGTCACCCAGGCTGGAGTGCAGTAGCACGATCTCAGCTCCCAGGTTCAAGCAATTCTCGTGCCTCAGCCTCCAGAGTATCTGGGACTACAAGCGCAGGCCACTACACCCTGTTAATTTTTGTATTTTTAGTAGAGACAGGGTTTCACCATGTTGGCCAAGCCGGTCTTGAACCCCTGGCCTCATGTGATCCACCCACCTTGGCCTCCCAAAGTGCTGGGATTACAGATGTGAACCACTGTGCCCAGCCTAGAATACTTTTTATTTGTGAAAGTTTGGTGGTTTAAGGCCAAATATTCACCATTACCATATATGAACTTTTCCATTAGGGTAGTAAGAAACTTATGAGACTAGTACAGCAAGTAAATATTTGTGATTTTTATTGCTATGCCCTTAAAGTCCAGAACAAAATTATTATTACATAAAACTCTTATTTCAAGTATATCCACAGCTCTTTGACTGTGTCCCTGTAGATAAAAGTAATTATATAAAAGTATTTATTAGAAAAATCATCAGGCTGGGTGCAGTGGCTCAGACCTGTAATCCCAACACTTTAGGAGGCTGAGGTGGGGGAATCACTTGACTCCAACAGTTGGAGACCAGCCTGGGCAACATAGTGAGACCTCATCTCTACAAAACATTTTAAAAATAGCTGGGCATGGTGGCACATGCCTGTAGTTCTTGCTACTCACGAAGTGAGCTGTGATCGGTCCACTGCACTCCAGCCTGGATGACAGAGCAAGACTGTCTCAAAACAAAACAAAAAAATGGACCTAGCCAAGCGTGGCGGCTCATGCCTGTAGTCCAAGCTACTTGGGAGGTGAGGAGGGGAGGTCAAGGTTGCAATGAGCCTTGATTGCTGCGCTGCATTCTAGCCTAGGCAACAGAGTGAGGCCCTGTCTTTTGTTTTTTTTAAAAAAAAGAAAAGAACAGGAATTATCAGTTAATGAGATTAGTATTATGCCTTTTTTTGTACTTGATGATGTACAGTAAAAATGTAAGTAATTTAGACCAACTTGGATGAACTTAGTTTATTCTGATTTTTGCATGGTCAATATTATTCAAAGGATGTATAGAATTTAAATGTAACTATAATTTCTGAAAAATGCTGTGGCTTTCTGAATTAGTCGAGTTAATAGCTTATTTTATCATAAAGTTCTCACTCATAATGTCTGTTATGCTTTTTCTCTTGTTGAAGAATAATTTCTGTGAGGGAAGTATCTTGGCTTCTACCTTGAATTCCAGAAAATCTGATCCAGTTAGAGCCAAGTCTGAAAAGAAAAGTAAGAACAAACAAAGAAACACTGGAGATATTCATAAGTAAGTGAACATGACTATGAATTATTTATTGACTTCCTACTATATGCCAGTGTCTTCTGTTCATATAGACTACTGATTCTCAAAGTTTGGTCCATGAACTTTGTATGAAAATAGTCTGAGATTGAGGTAAAGTGCAAAGAAGAGAGAGCTACTCACACAGCTTCCTCTTGGCTAGCATGAAGAGATAGGTGAAATCTGGCAGGCTTTTCACTCAGCCACTTATTGTGGCAGATTTGTAGTTTATCTTACTGGCTCAGGATTTCTAGTTATCCCCATTTTCTCAAAATGAACCATTGGATTCCTTTTTCTCTTGGTTTAAATTCAAATGAGAAAAATCAGTCTCAGATTGGCTTATCTTCACTGAAGAAGTTTGCAATCTGTTATCAGATTTCTTCTCTGTTACACAAAAAAGCATGAGCTAGGTAGTCAAAGGTGGAGTGATTGAGTTTTACCACAACACCCCTCCAGGATCAGGTACTTGGTAGAGTTGGTGGCTTATGCTAACATAAGCTTTCCCATAATAATTCATAGTTGAAAAGTTTAAAAACCACAATTTAGACTTGAAAAACGTAAAGACTTCTGGTTCAGCTGAGTAAATTTTGCAGATAACTTACCTCCTTCCACAATTTGTTGAAATTTTGGATCTGAGGTGGGAGGAAACAGCTGAAGAGAATGTTAAATGAGGCAGGTGCTATTAAAAAAAAAAATGTGTGGCTCACGCCTGTAATGTCAGCACTTTGGGAGGCCAAGGTGGGCAGATCACAAGGTCAGGAGATCAAGATCATCCTGGCTAACATGGTGAAACCCCGTCTCTACTAAAAATACTAAAAATACTGGGTGTGGTGGTGGGTGCCTGTAGTCCCCGCTACTCTGGAGCCTGGGGCGGGAGAGTTGCCTGAATTCAGGAGGCAGAGGCTACAGTGAGCCAAGATCACGCCACTGAAGTCTAGCCTGGGCGACAGAGCAAGACTCTGTCTCAAAAACAACAACAACAACAACAAAAAGTAACAATATCAGTGTTGCTAATACTCATGATATGCAAAGTAAAAATGAAGAGAAAAATGCTAAAATGCAGAAGTATTTCTTATTGATATAATATTCTGCTTAAGGCTAGAACTCATGAATCCTTATATATCTAAATATATACTTTGAAATATATTTTTAAAATTTACCAGAAATATAAGAATAAGGATTTAAAACAAAAATTGAGAAACTGATGGATTAAAGTTGTAGCAATATTAAAAACAAAGTCTGTTCTCTAGAATATATGAAAACTCTTAAAACTCAACAACAGAAGACAAATAATTAAAAACTGGACAAAGGGACTCAAATAGATGTTTTTCCCATGATGTACAAATGTCCACTAAGTACATGAAAAGATGCCTCATATCATTAGTCGTTAGGGAACTACATATCAAAACCATAGTGAGATAGCATTTCATATGCATTAGGATGGCTATTATCCACATAAAAGGGAAAATAATAAGTGTTGACAAAGATGTGGAGAAATTGGAATCCTTTTGCATTGCTTGGTAGGAATGTAAAATGGTATAGTGGCTACAGAAAACAGTTGGTGATTCCTCAGAGAGTTAAAGGGAATTAGCATATGACCCAGCAATTCTACTCCTAGGTTGTACCCAAAAGAATTGAAAGCAGGTATTCAAATACTTGTACATGAATATTTGTGTCAACATTATTCAAATAACCAAAAAATGGAAACAGCCCAAATGTCTTTTAACAAATGAATCGATAAACAAAATGTGGCATTCCATTTTATGTGAATTCCACCTTAATTCAAAAATTTAAAAATGAGTAGCAGGATTATATAGTTTTAAAATTAAGGAAAACTAAACAACTTGTTGATTAAAGAGTAAATTTTGTTGGAAATACAGAACTGAAAATATGCATGAAAACTGGTATGTGGCTTAAGTGGTATTTAGAAACCTTTACATCCATATCAGAAAAGAAGAAAGTGCAGCCAGGCATTGTGGTACGTACCTGTAATACCAGCTACTTGGGAGGCTTAGGCAGGAGGATTGCTTAAACCCAGGAGGTTGAGTTTGAGACCAGCCTGGGTCACATAGCAAGATCCTGTCTCTTAAAAAAAAAAAAAAAACCTCAGACACAATGGCTCATGCCTATAATCCCAGCACTTTGGGAGGCTGAGGTGGTAGGATTGCTTGAGGCCAGGAGTTCAAGACCAGCCTGGGCAACATAGTAAGACCTCGTCTCTACAAAAAATAAGAAAATTAGCCAAGTTCAGTGGCACATGCCTGTAACCCCAGCCACTTGGGAGGCTGAGGTGGGAGAATTGCTGGAGCCCAGGAGCTCAATGCTGCAGTGAGCCATGATCATGCCACTGCACTCCAGCCTGGGTGATGGAGCAAGATTCTGTCTCAAAAAAAAGAGAAGGCAGCAGCTGAAAATGTATTTAAAAAGACAGTTCCAGGAATACATTGCTGGTTTAATTGTAGAAAATGAATCAGTGAAGCTTATTCTGTTAGCTGTATAAATGTAAAATATATGAAATGATAATTCTTAACAAAGTGGTAACAGAAGGAATCTTTTTTTTTTTTTTTTTTTAAGATGGAGTCTTGCTCTGTCGCCAGGCTGGAGTGCAGTGGCTCAATCTCAGCTCACTGCAACCTCTCCTCCTGGGTTCAAGCGATTCTTCTCCCTCAGCCTCCCTAGTAGCTGGAACCACAGGTGCATGCCACCATGCCAGGCTAATATTTGTATTTTTAGTAGAGATGGGGTTTCACCATGTTGGTCAAGATGGTCTCGATCTCTTGAACTCATGATGCGCCCACCTCGGCCTCCCAAAGTGCTAGGATTACAGGCGTGAGCCACCGCGCCTGGCCAGGAAACTTTTTTAACCTGTTGAAGGATATCTACTAAAAACTTGTATCACATATCATACTTAATGGTGGAACATTAAAATTATTTTTATTTATTTTTTTATTTTTGAGACAGTCTTTTTTGCTCTGTCACCCAGGCTAGAGCACAGTGGCGCAGTCATGGCCTACTGCAACCTCAAACTCCTGGGTACAAGCAGTCCTGCTGCCTTGGCTTCTTGAAGTGCTTGGATTACAGGAGTGAGCCACCATGCCCAGCCATTCCCCTACTAAGGTTAGGAAAATACAAGGTTAGCCTGCTACTCACCACCCCTGTCCAGACTTATCCTGGAGATTTTAGTCTGCACAGTAACACAATAAAAGGAAATAAAACATATGAGTCTGGAAAGGAAGGAAAAAGAAGTTATCACTATTCAAAGGAGGTATAATTATCCATGTAGAAAACCCAAGAAGTCAGAGGTACATTTTTAGAATGAAGAGTTTAGCAAGGTTGCTAAGTATAAAATCTGTAAAAAAAAATTAGTTGTAAAATGTAACTTTAAAAATAACTCTGTCGATAGTAGTATCAGAAAATAAAACGTACTTAGAAATAAATGTATTAAAATCTGAGCCAAGCGTGGTGGCTCATGCCTATAATCCCAGCACTTTGGGAGACTGAGGTGGGAGGATTGCTTGAGCCCAGGAGTTCAAGACCAGCCTGGGCAGCATAGGGAGACTCCATCTCTTAAAAAACTTAACCAGGCATGATGACACACACCTGTAGTCTCAGCTACTCAGATGGCTGAGGTAGGAGGATCACTTGAGCCTGGAAGGTTGCAGCTGCAATGAGCTATGATTGTACCACTGCACTCTAGCCTGGGCAACAGAGCAAGAGCATGTCTTAAAAAAAGAAAAATCTGTAAGACCCATGGAGAAAATTATATTCTATTAAATATGCAATATTCATGGGTTAGAAGATGCCTAATACTACAGAATGGTCAGATCTCAAATTGATTCTATAGAGTCAATGCAATTCGAGTCAGAATTCCAACTTTTAAACACAGCACACTGACTTTAATAAAATTCATATTGAAAAAATACTCCTGAAGAAAAATAAAATGTGGCTAGGTGTGGTGAATCATTTGAGCTTGAGCCCGGGAGAGAGAGTGAGAGAGAGAGAAATACGTAATGATGGATAGGTACTTAAAAAATTTGTGGTATTAACACTGGGATGAACAGACAGATGGACGGAAGCAACATAATAGGCAGCTTAGAAACACACCACAGTTTAAGAATGTCTATCAGAATACCTATAGAGAATAAAAAGATAAGCTGCAGACTTCAAGAAGATATTTTAACTTCTTTAACTGACAAAAAGTTACTATTAACGAATACCCATCTATTAATAAGAAAAAGACACTCCATAGAAAAATGAGTAAAGAACTTTGACTTCACAGTAAATGAAACCTGAAAGCTAATAAGTATGTGAAAAGAGCTGAGCACTGTGGCCTGTAATCCCAGCACTTTGGGAGGCCGTGGTGAGTGGATCACAAAGTCAGGAGTTCAAGACCAGCTTGGCCAAGATGGTGAAACCTCGTCTCTACTAAAAATACAAAAAAATTAGCAGGGCATGGTGGCAGGAACCTGTAATCCCAGCTACTTAGGAGGCTGAGGCAGGAGAATGGCTTAAACCCGGGAGGCAGAGGTCGTAGTGAGTCATGGTCGTGTCACTGCACGCCAACCTGGGCGACAGAGTGAGACTCTGTCTCAAAAAAAAAAAAGTGTGAGGCTGGGTGCAGTCGCTCATACCTGCAATCCCAGCAATTTGGGAGGCCAAGGCAGATGGATTACTTGAGCCCAGAAGTTTGAGACCAGCCTGGGCAACATGGGGAAACTCTGTCTCTACAAAAAAAAAAAAAATACAGAAATTAGTGGGGGATGGTGGCATGTGCCTGTGGTCCCAGTTGTTTGGGAGACTGAGGTGGGAGGATCACTTAAGCCTGGGAGGTCAAAGCTGCAGTGAGCCATGATGGTGCTGCTGCACTCCAGCCTTGGTGAGAGAGCGAGACCCTGCCTCAAAAAAAATAATGGCCAGGTGCGGTGGCTCCCAATTGTAATCCCAGCACTTTGGGAGGCCAAGGGGGGCAAATCACCTGAGGTCAGGAGTTCAAGACCAGCCAGGCCAACATGGCGAAACCCTGTCTCTACCAAAAATACAAAAATTAGCTGGGTGTGGTGACAGACACCTGTAATCCCAGCTACTGGGAGGCTGAGACAGGAGAGTTGCTTGAACCCAGGAGGCAGAGGTTACAGTGAGCAGAGATCATGCCATTGCACTCCAGCCTGGGTGGCAGAGTGAGACTCTTAACTGCAAACAAAATAAATAAATGAAATAAATAAAAAAGATAGTGTGTGTTACATAGAAATCATATTTTAAAAAATTGGTTATAAATGTTAGAAAACTGTAGACAAATTAACAGAGTTTAAGCAAAGGACAATTCACAAATTGGGCAGCCTCCTGAGTCAGAGTAGGCTTAGAGAGACTCCAGTAGAACCACATGTTGGAAGAAGATTTATGGACAGAAAAGGGAAAGTGCTAAACAGAAAGCAGACTTGAGGTGCAGAAACAGCCGGAGTGGGTACAGCTTGGCATTTGCCTTGTTTGAACATGATTTGAACAGTTGGCCCCCTTTGGCCAAAACTTGGTGAGTGTACAGACTGTTTGCACCTCCATGTAGGCTGTAGTTCACTATGTAGAGAGAAACCTTAAAATATGTAAGGAGGCAGCTTTAGGCTAAACTTAACATGTAAAGGAAATGAGAATGGCAAGCAAATGGGAATGGATCCCCAAAATTCAGACTCAAGGAAAAAAGAAAAAGAAAATTCTTAAAACATGAGTCAGGAAAGGGTTGATGACATAAATGTCATGTATTTCTGTTTTAAGAGACAGGGTCTCACTGTCACTCAGGCCGTAGTGGCAAGAGAATAGCTGAGTGCAGCCTCAAACTCTTGGGCTCAAGTGATCCTCCCACCTCAGCCTCCAGATCAGTTGGAACTATAGGCACACACCATTATGCCCACCTAATTTTTTTTTCTAATTTTTTGTAGAGATGGGTCTTGCTTTGTTGTCCAGGTCTCAACTCCTGGCTTCAAACGATCCTCCCACCTCAGCCCCCCAAAGTGTTAAAATTACAGACATGAACCACCATGGCCAGTTCTGCTTATTTTTTAGAAGGAGCATGTATTCATACATTACTTGGTTATTATAAGTGAGGAATATCCAGGAGAGTTAACGGATCTTGACTGATTCTGTTGGATAAGTAATAACATTTTGTTCTCTGCTTATGAACTTAGAAACAATTGTAGCAATGATACTTTGGTACTGATACACTTGGTAACCAGTGGTCCAGCATCAGCCTTGGCAGAAGGAATTCTTCAGCCTTAAGAAACTAAATGAGACAGCTGCTTTTCAACTGAAAGTTTGGTTCTTGTTCTTCAAAGTTTGCAGAGTAAATATATAGATTGGTATAATTAAATATATACTTTAGATACTCTTGTTTGCCCATGAGGAATATTCACTAGTTCTTTATATGAGATCATTCTCTAGTTTTTATTGTTCTATATGCTACTTGTTGGTGCTTTTGACACAATGTAACTTATGGATTTGTGTATTATTTGTAGTCACCTTTTTTCATTTTTTTCCCTTTAATTCTAAATGTCATAGCTTGCTGCTCTTTGAAAATCACGCAAAGTTACCACCATTTGGAGACAACCAACATTTTGGGAGATTTTTGCCCATTTTAAACATAGTAATTTAAACAAATTTGTGCATTTTTGGATATTTAGCAATTTTTATTTTTTTCAAATCTCAGTGTATAAAAAGCAAAGTAATACAATTTTTAAACTATACCTACCATCTTGTACCCTGCCTTTTTTACTCCCCTTTTTTTAAAATAACGTTTTCCATTATATTAAAAACTTAATGTTTTAAGTGGCAAACAGCCTATTTAAAGATTATTAGAAATGTAAAGATATGTATATTTCTAGGAAGACAGTTGAGGGCCAGGCACAGTGGCTCACACCTGTAATCCCAGCACTTTGGGAGGCTGAAGCAGGCAGATGACCTGAGGTCAGGAGTTCGAGATCAGCCTGGCCAACATGGTGAAACCCTGTCTCTACTAAAAATACAAAAATTGGCCGGGTTAATTGGCTCATGCCTGTAATCCCAACACTTTGGGAGGCCAAAGCAGGTGGATTATGAGGTTAGGAGATCAAGACCGTCCTGGCCAACATGGTGAAACCCCGTCTCTACTAAAAATACAAAAATTACCCAGGCATGGTGATGCGCACCTGTAGTCCCAGCTACTCGGGAGGCTGAGGCAGGAGAATCACTTGAACCCAGGAGGCGGAGGTTGCAGTGAGCCAAGATCATGCCACTGCATTCCAGGCTGAGCGACAGAGTGAGACTGTGTCTCAAAAAAATAAGTAAGCAAAAAATAAAAATAAAAATACAAAAATTAGCCAGGTATCCTCGCACATGCATGTACTCACAGCTACCTGGGAGGCTGAGGCAGGAGAATCACGTGAACCTGGGAGGCAGAGGTTGCAGTAAGCCGAGATTGCACCACTGCACTCCAGCCTGGGCGACAGAGCAAGACTTCTTCTCAAAAAAAAAAAAAAGAAGAAGAAGAAGAATAGAGTTGATATAAAAATACATATAATAACATCTTTGTACCAGGATAGTAAAGAATTTAATCATGGAATTTTCCCCAATAGTAGAAATTTAAAATGTACAGAACAGCCAACATTTCCAGCATAAAGAATAAACTAACATATCCTTTTTCCTGGTTTAAAGAATCATTTTCATTACTTTTGGGAAGACTATAGAGTCTTGCATTGTTTTGACGCTATCTGCTTATTTATTTTAAAAATTTTATTTATTTGCACTATATATGAAGTTTATTTTTATTTTTATTTTTTATTGTACTTTAGGTTCTGGGGTACATGTGCAGATCATGCAGGATTGTTGCATAGGTACACACATGGCAATGTGGTTTGCTGCCTCCATCCCCCTGTCACCTACATCTGGCATTTCTCCCCATGTTATCCCTTCCCGACCTCCCCACCCCCCTACTGTCACTCCCTTGGCCCCTCGACCCCAACAGACCCCAGGGTGTGATGCTCCCCTCCCTGTGTCCCTGTGTTCTCATTGTTCAACATATTTATTTATTTTTTTGAGACAGAGTCTCACACTGTTGCCCAGACTGGAGTGCAGTGGCATGATCTCGGATCACTGCAGCCTCTGCCTCCCAGGCTCAAGCCATTCTCCTGCCTCAGCCTCCCAAGTAACTGGGATTACAGGCACCCACCACCACGCCTGGCTAATTTTTTGTATTTTTAGTAGAGATGGGGTTTCACTATTTTGGCCAGGCTGGTCTCAAGCTCCTGACCTGGTGATCTGCCCACCTCGGCCTCCCAAAGTACTGGGATTACAGGCTTGAGCCACTGTGCCCTGCCCCTGCTATCTGCTTTTTTAAGCTTTTTTTCAAGAATTAAGAAATATTTAGGCCAGGCGCGATGGCTTATGCCTGTAATCCCAGCACTTTGGGAGGCCGAGGTGGGTGGATCATGAGGTCAGGAGTTTGAGACTAGTCTGACCAACATGGTGAAAATCCATCTCTCCTAAAAATACGAAAATTAGCTGTGTGTGGTGGCACACGCCTGTAATCCTAGCTACTTGGGAGGCTGAGGCAGGAGAATTGCTTGAACCCAGGAGGTGGAGGTTGCAGTGAGCCGAGATCATGCCACTGCATTCCAGCCTGAACAACAGAGTGAGACTCCATCTCAAATAAAAGAAAAGAAGAAATATTTAGATTTGACTTTTACTTCCTCTTCTGTTTTTCACTAAAATGTCAATACTCAACCATTTAAGTTTTGTCCTGGAATTAGACCAAAATACCTGAAGCACCAAAATGAAATACGCTCTGAGAAATCAGCCAAGCAGCAAACCAGACAACCTTCGGTATAAATAGTTAATTTGGCTTTATTATGTTGGTACATACCATCTGTCTTTCGAAGCATTCAAACTTTGGTAAACTTTCTTTTAAGGTATTTGACACCTAAATCTCAGTTTGGGTCAGCCTCACAGTCTCAAGTTGTACAAGAAGTCAGGAAAAACTCCATATCTAAGGTATGTTGATACTGAAGATGTTCTGAGTTTTCCTGGTTTATTAATGCTATAGATTACTAATACCCGTAGTGTTCTAACTTTTTTAAAAAGCCACTGTTGGCTGAGCACGGTGGCTCACACCTGTAATCCCAACACTTTCAGAGGCTGAGGTGGCAGATCACAAGGTCAAGAGATCGAGACCCTTTTGGCCAACATGGTGAAACCCCGTCTCTACTAAAAATACAAAAATTAGCTGGGTGTGTTGGCATGCGCCTGTAGTCCCAGCTACTTGGGAGGCTGAGGCAGTGGAATTGCTTGAACCCAGGAGGCAGAGGTTGCAGTGAGCCAATTATCACACCACTGCACTCCAGTCCAGCCTGGCAACAGTGAGACTCCATCTCAAGGAAAAAAACCCACTGTAGTTAATCAAAACACCCTTTCTTAGTCATCTTAGGCTCACCTAGAGAAAATGCACTGTGTAAAATACACTTACTGTGGAAAGCAAATCTACCTTAAAGAGCAAAGTTTTTCTCTAATGGACTAGAGAGTAAATATTTTAGCCTTTGTGGCTAGTATGGTCTGTGTCACAACTTCTTATACTGTGAAAGCATCTATAGATAATATGTACACAAATTAGCTTGTATATGTTCCAATAAAACTTCATACACAAAAACAGGCAGAGGCTGGATTTGGTCCATGAACCATAGATTACTGATCCTTGACCTATGTACATAATCCAAACTGACAAAACTGAATAGGTTATACCTGGCACCAGCTTCCCTTAGAATATTACAAGGTGGTAAGCTGGGCATAGTGGCTAATGCCTGTGATCTTAGCACTTTGGGAGGCCAAGGTGGGTGGATCATCTGAAATCAGGAGTTCGAGATGACCCTGGCCAACGTGGTGAAATCACATCTCTACTAAAAATACCAAAAAAAATTAGCTAGATGTGGCACACACCTGTAGTCCCAGCTACTCAGAAGGCTGAGGCAGAAGAAATACTTGAACCTGGGAGGCAGAGGTTGCAGTGAGCTAAGATCATGCCACTGCACTCCAGCCTGGGTGATAGAATGAGACTCTGCCTTAAAAAAAAAAAGAATATTACAGGATGCGGGGAAAATGTGCCAGTAAGGCAGCATCAGGCATGTGTGTTCAGCAGGAGTACTCAACAGCAGAGCTCCAAAGTGATACCTTGGAAATAAGACCACACAAGTGAGTGTATTAACTACTTTGAAGATGGATACCCTGTAAGCGTCAATTGTTTCTTGTAACAAACAGCGGGTGTAGCTTCCAGGGGTTTTGGTAAGAAACACACCCAACCAACAGTTATAAGTTACTTATAGAAGTCCCACGCTTTCTCTTCCAGACACTAGGTGGTTTTTTTGGTTTGTTCTGTTTTCCTTGTTTTGTTTTGTCTGTTTTTTGAGAGAGAGTCTGTATTGCCCAGGCTGGAATGCTGTGGATCCTCAGCTTCCCCGGTAGCTGGGACTACAGGCTTGCACCCCCATGCCCGGCTAATTTTTGTACTTTTAGTAGAGATGGGGTTTCACCATGTTGGCCAGGCTGGTCTCAAACTCCTAACCTCAGGTGATCCGCCCGCCTCGGCCTCCCAAAGTGCTGGAATTACAGGCATGAGCCACCGTGCCCGGCCATGTTACAGATATCTTTAAATATCATTCATACTTACCTCTACTTTGATATTAGACCGCAGTTACACCTTGTGGCAAAACAGAGTGGGTGCAGTACATCAGGGATGACACAGACAATTAGATATTATGAATTATTAGACTGGCTAGTAGATTTTATTTAGTGTATTAATAGATGCTCATTATTATGTCACATTTTAAAAATCTTTTAATAATTGTGTTACAATATAAATTGTTCCTTTTGTAAAGCCACTGTATATCTTAATTTTTTTTTGAGAAATTTTTTTCTTAAAAACATTATTCTCAGAAGTTGTCTGTAAGCTTCACCTAAATACCAAAAGGATGGTCCACAGCACAGAAAAGGGTTAAAAACCACTGTGCTGGCGAATCTTTGTAAGGTGAAAAGAGGCCAGGTCCTAATACCAGCTATTGGCCATATTTGGAATCTACTCTGTGGATTTTAATCTGTAGGTTTTCATGGGAGTGAAAATGAAGTAATACCTTCATCTAAATTGGCCCATGAAATAAAAATACTATTAATAATAAATATGGCTGGGTGTGGTGGCTCACACCTGTAATCCCAGCACTTTGGGTGGCCAAAGTGGGCAGATACCTGAGGTTAGGAGTTCGAGACCAGCCTGGCCAACATGGTAAAACCCCATTTCTACTAAAAATAAATTAGTCAAGAGTGGTGGCACACATCTGTAGTCTCTGCCACCCGGGTTCAAGCAATTCTGAGGCAGGAGCATCGCTTGAACCCAGGTGGCAGAGGTTACAGTGAGCTGAGATCACATCACTGCACTCTAGCCTGGGTGACAGAGTTAGACTCCATCTCAAAAAATTAAATAAACAAACACCTACTTGGGAGGCTGAGGCAAGAGAATCACTTAAACCTGGGAGGTGAAGATGGCCGTGAGCTGAGATCGCGCCACTGCACTCCAGCCTGGTGACAGAGCAAGACTCTGTCTCTAAATAAATAAACGCCTTATTAGTAATACTGAATAATGTATACTAACAGATCAGCTATAGTATCAGTGTAATTAGACTTGCATCTTATGATTTGATATTTTCCCCTAGTTCACTCCACCTTTTTCTGTTTTCTACAGGACGTTGACAGTAGTGATACCAAAAGCCCAACATGGCAAGACACAGAAATGGAAGATATGCCAACACTTTCTCCACAGATATGCTTTGGAATTGGAGAACAGAGTGCCAATTCTTCAATAGAGTCCCCCATGCCATGGTTATGTGCCTGTGGTGCTGAATTGTACCACGAAAGAAAAGTCGAAACAGGACCAAACAATCATGATAAAGAGTGTGTCTTAACTCCCGAGGGACCTGAAACCAGAGTTCCCGACTCTAAAGAAACTGCAGTTGTGCCTATTGGCAGAACAGAGAGTGGGTGTGCCACATCAGGGATTACACAGACAAATAGGAACAACACAGGTGAGACAGAAAATGAAGAGTCTTGCCCACTGATCAGTAAGGATATTCCCCAAAGAAAAAACCAAGAATCTTCCTTTGAAGCAGTCAAGGATGCATGCTTTTCTGCAAAAAGAAGGAAAATGTTCCCCAACTCTTCCTCAGATCAAGAGGAAACAGAAACAAACGTTACCCAAAAACTGATAGATTTGGAGCATCTGCTGTTTGAGAGACATAAACAAGAAGAACAGGACAGGTTATTGGCATTACAACTTCAGAAGGAGGTGGACAAAGAACAAATGAAGCCAAACCGGCAAAAAGGATCCCCGAATGAGTATCGTTTACGTGCTACATCCTCACCTCCAGACAAAGTGCTAAATGGACAGAGGAAGAATTCCAAAGATAGGAACTTCAAAAGACAAACTGATACAGAGCACCCAAAACCTGAGAGAGGCCCAAGGGACGAAAATAGGCAACTGTCTGTTAGGATGCAGCTGCAGCATTCAGTTAATGGAAGAAAGACGCCAAATTCTACTGGAGATCATTGTAATGTATCCAGAAGTGATCATTCCCTGCAGCCTAGCATTTCACAGAAAAGCATTTTTCAGATGTTTCGCAGATGCACAAAGTAATGCATGCCTTTAAAGGGAGTGCTTTGTCATCTAGTAAAGCTGGATTGTGAAGCTCTTTTCTGTCATAGAATCTTTATATATGTGCCATTCATGCTGCTCTCTAGGCACACTCATTGTTCTTAATTAAAGGTCTGTGTGGTTGTAAAGACCGTATCTATGCCTTGGCCAACTCCAAGAAATCTTCAAGTGCCATTCTTTTTCCAAAAAAATGCATGTTTTTTGGCCTTTGCTCACCTTTTTGTCATGACTGGTAATCAAAGCAAGATTATACTATTCTAAGTAATTAAGGAACCCATGCAGGGTTTAAAATCCACATTTTCTTGGCTATTGCCCCACGTTTACAGAGTACTCAACATGTATTTTCCTGAAGTAATCTAATTTCCATCTTCAATTTAATTAAATTTTCAGCATTGTAGCGATTCCTTTGATTTTTTTTTTGTTTTTAGACCCAGTTTTGCTCTGTTGTCCAGGCTGCAGTGCAGTGGCGAAATCTCAGCTCACTGCAGCCTCTGCCTGCTGGGTTCAAACGATTCTCCTGCGTCAGCCTCCCGAGTAGCTGGGATCACAGGTGTGCGCCACCACGCCCAGCTAAAAATTTTTTGGTATTTTTAGTAGAGATGGGATTCTCTTGCACTCCTGACCTCAGGAGATCCACCTGCTTCAGCCTCCCAGAATGCTGGGATTATAGGCGTGAGCCACCATGCCTTGCCTCTTTCCTTTTGTTTAAAATGGATTCAAATCAGTGTTAAATCAGAAAATCAGGGTTTTCTAGGAAATTGGGAATTTGTTGCCAGAAAGGAAACTAGACTATGCAAAAGGGGTTAAGAGCTGGGATCAGGCTGGATGGGGTGACTGCCGGTCTGGGATCATTGCAACTGAAAGGGTGGTCAGGAACTGGTCCAGGGCGAAGCAGCAGGTGCAGTTTGGCAGAGCATCCTGCTCCCTTGTCCTTCCTTTGTGAAACAACACAGGAGACATTTGGGTTTTGTAGCTTTTTATACCATACTATCAGGTGTCAAAACAAAGATCGGTTACTAAATTGTGTGAATTTTTGGAAACCTGCATTTCTGTTCATCTGCTATTCCAGAAAAAAAATGAGATTATAGGAGAGTATATCACAGTATCTTATGTTGTGGAATCTGAAACATTACCATGGATTTTCTTATATTATCATTTGTTTTGATGCTGCTCTTATTTGAGTTTATGAACAGAAATAGCAAATAGGATGCTTGGGTTTTGTCCTTTCTTACTTCTGAAAGTTAAATCAGAAGACACTGATTTCATTTTGTGAAATTTAGCTCAGAGATGGTTGATCTTTTGTTTCATTAATTAGTAACGAACAGGTAGCTTTAACAACATTTCTGCTGATACCTAGTCGTCTATTCTTTTAAGGGAAAATATGATAAAATGTCCTAGAGCTAATTCTAGCTTAAATTTGCCAGTATTTTTGTATGTCATTAAGACTTTTTCCTCCAAGTTTTGTAATAGAAATTTTGTTAATCTTTGCATACTGGATGGCATCTGTATCAATTTTGATTGGGTAATTATAAATTCTATGCTAATTTAAAACTTAATTTGCCTCTTAAGGTGATTGTTCTCTGAGTAATGATTGTAGTCAAGTGAAGTATAGTTTGCAACTATACTGTCACATTGGTCGTTAAGTAAAAATAGATTAACCAAATGTGTCTAAAACAGACCGAGATCAATTTTCTCATCAGATCAGTATTTCTCTAAGAGCAGTTTCACTTTATATTTTAGGGTGGACATTCTTGAAACTCCTCAAATTAAAAGTTATTTAATCTGCCTGGAATAGTCTGTGACCAAAAAAGAATGGAAAAACAATAGCCTATGGTGTGGTATATTGAGGATTTATATATTCAGCTACTTGTCTGTGAAGAAGTCTTCATGACTAAAATTGGTTTCAAGATAAACTAATTTCTCTATTAGTATTTCTGCTATTCTTGCCATGTATGCCTTTTTGTTAGAAACTAATAAATGTATTAGTCATTGGAATGTACTGCTACTTTTTCCTCTCATTTTTGTGGAAGGGATATGAAAACGTTTAATTTCTTAGGGAGTACTAAGGCTGTGCAGAGGCTGGAATCTGAAAAATAAAAAATTAAAAATAAAAATGGACTATTATGTGTATTTTACCACAACTTAAAAGTATGTAAAAATCGGCTACATAAAAACTAAAAGTTCTGCATAACAAAAACTACCATCAAGGGAAATTGGAACCTGTGGCAAGCTTGGGAGGAAATAGTTGCAACTCATCACAAAGAGCTAATTTCCTTTACATAAAGTATCTGCCAGTTCTTTAAGAAAAAGACCAATAACTCAGCTGGGCATGGTGGCTGACGCCTGTAATCCCAGCACTCCGGAGGGCCAAGGCGGGTGGATCACCTGTGGTCAGGAGTTTGAAACCAGCCTGGCCAACATGGTGAAACCGCGTCTCTACTAAAAATACAAAAACTAGCCGGACACGGTGGTGTGGTGTGCCTGTAATCCCAGCTACTCGAGGGGCAGAGGCGCAAGAATCGCTCGAGGGGCAGAGGCTGAGGTTGCAGTGAGCTGAGATTGCGCCACTGCACTGCAGCCTCAGCAACAGAGTGAGACTCGATCTCAAAAAAAAAAAAGTAAAAGAGTCTAGGTGTGGTGCTTATACCTGTGGTGCTTAATCCCAGCACTTTGGGAGACTGAGGTGGGCAAGTTGCTAGAGCTCAGGAGTTTGAGACCGCCTGGGCAACACAGTGAAACCCCTTCTCTACAAAAACACAAAAATTAACCAAGTGTGGTGCTGCACACCTGTAGTCCTAGCTACTTGGGAGGCTGAAGTGGGAGGATCGCTTGAGCCTGGGTGGTGGAGGTTACAGTGAGCTGAGATTCTGAGATTGTACCACTGCACTCCAGCCTGCTTGACAGTGAGACTCTGTCTCAAAAAAGGAAGGAAGGGAGGGAGGGAGGGAAACAGAGAAAAAAAGGAAAGAGAAAGGGAAGGAGGGAAAGAAAAAATAGCATTGTGAGGATTTTTTGACTTATTTAGCTTTAGTGCACTATTTATAAGTTATTTAAAAAGCAAAACAGATTTTTCAGATTGGATTGCCACACACTTACAATTTTGTGAACAATGGAGAAGCCAGATAAAAATATGAAATTGTCTACTTTAAAACATTAGTGAGCTACTGAAACAATGAGGGTCAAAGGGGCTAAGATTCTGGAGAGGGGAGACTTAAGAGGCAAACTGATATTTGCAATCACTTTTTTCCCTGCTAGTATGAGCTACTTTGTTAGATAAGGCTGGGTGAGGTGGCTCATGCCTTTAATACCAGCACTTTGGAAGGCTGCGGCAGGAGGATCACTTGAGCTCAGGAGTTCAAGACCAACCTGGGTAATACAATGAGAATCCATCTCTACAAAAAAATTTAAAAGTTAGCCAGGTGTGGTACACACCTGTAGTACCAGCTACTTGGAAGACAGGTGAGAAGATCGCTTGAGCCTGGGGATTTGAAAGCAGCTTGGGCAACATAGTGAGATCTTGTCTCTATAGAAAAAAAAGGAAATTGAACTATAGGATCAGTAACTTTTTTTTGGAGAGAGAGAGTTTCACCCTGTTCCCCAGGCTGGAGTGCAGTGGCACAATCAGCTCACTGCAACCTCCAACTCCTGGACTCTGGCAATCCTTCTGCCTCAGCCTCCCAAGTAGAAGAATCGCTGGGACTACAGGAACATGCCACAACACCCTGCTAATTAAACAAAAAATTGTTTTGGTAGAGATGAGGATCTCACTGTTGCCCAGGCTGGTCTTGGAATCCTGGCTGTAAGCAATCTGCCTACCTTGTTCTCCCAAAGCACTGGGATTATAAGTGTGAGCCACAGTGCCTGGCAGGACCAGTAACTTTTACCTGAGCTTAAGGATCAAAACAGAGTCATGTCGTGCAGGAGGGAAAAAAAAAATAACTTTCTTTTTAACTTGGTCTCTGCTTGTGTGACCTTGCAGGAGTTAGCTTTCATTACCTCACTTTTTAAATTTGTCATGAGGTTCAGCATGGTGGCTCACACTTGTAATCCCAGAACACCGGGAGGCAAAGGTGGGTGGATCACCTGAGGTCAAGAGTTAGAGTCCAGCCTGACCAACATGGTGAAACCCTGTCTGTCCTGAGAATACAAATATTACCTGGGTGTGGTGGTGCACATCTGTCATCTCAGCTACTCAGGAGGCTGAGGCAGGAGAATCGCTTGAACCCAGGAGGCAGAAGTTGCAGCGAGCAGAGATGGCACCACTGCACTCCAGCCTGGGCGACAGAGTGAGACTCTGTCTTAAAAAAAAAAAAAAAAAGTTGTAAAGGAGATCATAATGTGACCACCAGAGTGGCTGTGGAGTTAAGTGATCTGTGTAGAGCACCGGGCACAGGCCCTGCACAAAGTGATCCTTAATAAGTGACAGCTCCTTCCTGCTGGCTCTCCACCCCCACTGTCCTCCAGTCCCACTTTTTTCTTGGAACAGTCTCACTTGGAGTCATTCAGTGACTTTGTGCTGCCTTAAGTCCCCAGATGCGGCATCCAGTACATTGCAGTGATCTTCTGTCTTCTGGTGAAGCCTCCACTTACCTCTTCCCTGCCAGATGTATCCTGGCAAGAAACCTTGGCTCCAGAAGAAACTGATTCTCAGAAATACCTTGTAACTTACTCAAGTTCTCATACTAGCTCTGCGTATGTGGTGTGGATAAAGCTTTGAAAAACAGACAGTAAAACCTTTGAGGTATTAAAAAGGCAGGATCACGCAGGTGGGGTAGCTCGCACCTGTAATCCCAACACTTTGGGAGGCTGAGGTGGGAGGATTGCCTGAGCCCATGAGTTCAAGATCAGCTTGGGCAACATGGCGAAACCACATCTCTATTATATTTAAAATTTTTATTTATTTTTTTAAAGACAGGATCCATTTGGAAGGACAAACAACAAAAATAAAAAAGCTGGAGTGTGGAGTCTGTATTGTATCTTTACCCATTTCTTCTTCCTGTGTAAAGATCATAATAAACAATCATAACTTTAAATGTCAAGTCTGATTTTTTTTTTCTAGAATATTTTGCCTGGTTTTGGCGAGATGTGTGACATTGACGCTGAGTTCACGTGGGTTGGGGGCGATGCCCAGTCCTTACCTTGCTGCTGTCTGCTTGGCTTTTGCGGTGTCAGGCTGCTACAATCAGGCTACATCCCTAAAGCTTCAGTTCAGAAGTCTCTCTCTCCGGTGGGGATTATAAATTGAGTCTGCCTGTCCATACTGTCTTTTTCCTTTTCTCTTTTCTTTTTTTTTGAGACAGAGTCTGGCTTTGTTGCCCAGGCTGGAGTGCAGTGGCACAATCTTGGCTCACTGCAACCTCCGCCTCCTGGGTTCAAGTGATTCTCCTGCCTCAGCCTCCCCAGTAGCTGGGACTACAGGTGTGCACCACCACGCTTGGCTAATGTTTTGTATTTCTAGTAGAGATGGGATTTCACTGTGTTAGCTGGGATGGTCTCGATCTCCTGACCTCGTGATCCTCCCAGCTTGGCCTCCCAAAGTCCTGGGATTGCAGGTGTGAGCCACTGCGCCTGGCCACCTGGCTAGTTTTTAAATATAGATTTTTTTAGAGATGGAGTCTCACTGTGTTGCCCAGATGGTCTCAAACTTCTGGGTTTAAGAGGTTCTCCTTCCTCAGCCTCCAAAGCGTTGGGATCACAGGCATGAGCCACCGCCTCCAGCTGGGAGCCTGGAGTTCTGATAGGAGAGTAAGAGTGTATTCCAGCGCCAGCAGATAGACGGACACAGATCGCCTTTTCTCTGTTTTTGTTCTCTCCGATCCCTGGCAGATTGGAAGGCCCACATGGAAAGTGGGTCTTCCCCACCTAGTCCACTTAGATTCTCATGCTGACTACCTCTGGAAACACCTCCACAAATACACCTCAAAATAATGCTTCCTGAGGTTTCTAGGTATTCCTTAACTCAGTCAACATCTAAATCAATCATCACACTATTAAATATACACTGTAGGCAATACATCTACAAAAGGGAGGACACAAAGAGGAAATAAGACCCCATCTCCCCGGAACTCTATGTCATTAACTCCGAATTGGCCAAAGTCCTTAATGTTTGACTTTATGTACAGAAATAGGACCTTCCTTATATATCTTCAGTGTTTACAAGACACTGAAGATATATAAATTTATACTATCAGAACCCCCTTTCAAATAGCCTTCCAAACTTTACTAATACAGACTCGTCAATCATGGGCCTAAATTTAAAACCTAAAATTATAAAATTTCTAGGAGAAAAAAATTATATGAAATTAGAGTAAACAGAGATTTCTTAGTTAAGACACCAAAAGCATAATCCATAAAAGAAAAAATCAATTACTTGGACTCCACCAAAATGAAAAGATGTGCTCATCAAAAGATACTAAGAGAATAAAACAGAAGTCACAGACTAGGAGAAAATATTTGCAAATCATAAATCTGATAAAGGACTTTTTATCAAGGATATGGAAGTAATCCTCTGAACTCAATGGTAAGAAAATACACAGCCCAATTTTGTAAAAAAAAAAAAAATTGACAAAATACGTGAGAAAACGCTTCAATGAAGAAGGCATATGGATGGCAAGTAAGCATATGAAAATACGTTCAATGTCATTAGTTCACAAGGAAATGCAAACTGAAATCACAACGAGATACCACTTCACATTCATCAGAATGGTTAAAAGTAAACAAATTAGCCGGGGCTATCCACAAACGCCTGTAATCCCAGCTACTGGGAAGGCTGAGTCAGGAGAATCGCTTGAACCCGGGAAGTGGAGGTTACAGTGAGCCAAGATTGCACCATGGCACTCCAGCCAACTCCAGCCTGAGCGAGACTCTTACCAAGAACTGACCATACTGATAACTTAGGCGAATGTGAAACAATCGTAACTCTCATATTTTGCTGGTGGAAATGCAAAATGGTATATCCACTTTTGGAAAAAACAGTTTGGTTTCTTACACAGTTAAATATACACTTACCATACAACATAGCCACTCTATTCCTAAGTATTTACCCGTGAATGTTCACACAAAGATCTGCACGAGTGTTTACAGCACATTTATTTGTAATCATGAAAAACTGGAAACAAACCAAATGTCCCTCAACGACAGAATGGACTAAACTGTGGTACATCCGTAAATGTTGCTAGAGAGAATGCAGTTTGGTGCAAATGCTTTGAAAAACTGGCAGTACTTTTCAAAGTCAAATGGATAATCCAGAGGTGGCACTGCTCGGAACATACCCAACAGAAAAGGTTTGAACATGAACGCTCATAGCAGCACTACTTGTAATAACCCTGGAATAAAGAGTCTGACTCCATTTTTGATGTTTTACTATGACAGCTTTCGAGCCCCGTAGCTCCCCTTTCTCATTTCCTCACATCTGGACGTGCCTACAGGAAGGCCAAGGTGCTCCCTTCCTTGGCACAGGTGGGAAGTTCAAACCACATAAGCTCCAGCCTGTGGGAGAGGGACCTTTCATCCTGGACCCACCTGCCCTCTGCCCAGCCGCTATAAAAACCAGAGCCCCTTGCCCCATCTTTTGCTTGAGTGTGGGCCCTGCTGTTCCCGGAAAGCCTCACTACGTGAGTGACAGATCTTTTCAAAGCCTCCTGATGAGTGTGTGGTGTCATCAGTCTGGAGCTCCGAATCAGTCTTGGGTGGTTTGAAGGGCTGATAATTCGCAGCAACAATGCAGCAACAAAGGAAACCCCAAATGGGAAACTACTCAAACGCCAATGCAATAGATGAGGATACAAATACATTTTTTGCATATTTTCCCAGTAGAGTCTTTGAAGCAATGAGAATGAATGAACTACAGCTGCACGTAATATCGCAAACATAATGCTGAATAAAAGAAACCAAACGCAAAAGACTATATTCTATATGACAGGTTAGCATTTTTAGAAGCTAACCTGTCGTGTTAGAAGTCAGGAGAGTTACTACTATTCTTAGGGTGGTAGATTACTGGAAAGGCGCACAAAGTGAGAACTTTTCTGTGTGTCAGGCTTTATTTGAAAGATAAAAATAAATGTAAGTGAGATGGGAAAGGCAGGAGAGGGTGATCGAATGGATGACCCAGCTCTCTCAGTCAAATTCTGCCCTGGTGGGCTGCGGTGTTTGGAATGTGAACCAGCCCCACCCAGTGGACAAATGTAGAAGTGCATGTAAAGAAGGCTTACAAGCTTATGACAAATGTAGAAGTGACAAGCTTATACAAATGTAGAAGTGCATGTTCTTTACATGCACTTCTACATTTGTCCACTGGGTGGGGCTGGTTCACACTACTTGCATGTGATAGCAAGATGACTGGTGTCTCTTGGGAGCCTCAGATAGTGGCAGCTAATTTGGGGTGTGGGGTGCAGATCCTGGGCTCAGAAATAAAATACAGTATCCAAGAAGTGTCTGAGGTCAGCCTTTCTGTCCTGCTGCAGAGAGCTGGGTTCCGCCAGGCTGAGAGACACACATGAGTTCTCTAGTGGGAAGGACCGGAAGCAGAGAGAACGGTGGACCCTAACTCAGCTGAGGGTCCGCTATCCCCAGGCACTGTCTGCCTCACCAGGAAGTCCAGCTGAGTTGAGAAATCACCTATACTCAGGTGCTAAATGCTAATCTCATAAGGTAGGTATGAAATTTTTTCATAAAAAATTTTTTTTCAGGTGAGAGAACCGAGGCCCGGGCAACTTGGTTTGTAAGTGGCAAAACTTAAGGTTTGAACTCCAGTCCATGTGGCTCCAAAACCCATTTCTAAATTATGATACTCTATGGAGAGTGTCTTAACCTTTTTTGTGCCATGGCCCTCCCCCCCATTCTCCAACAGTCTGGTAAAGCCTGTGGAGCCCCTCTCAGAATCATCTTTTAGGCCAGGCTAGGTGGCTCATGCCTGTAATCCCAGCACAGGGTTACAAGGAGGGCGAGGTAGGTGGATCACAAGATCAGGAGATCAAGACCATCCTAGTTAACATGGTGAAACCCCATCTCTATTAAAAATACAAAAAATTGCCTTGGGAAATAACATTAAATGTGTGCTTTTACTGATAATATTCCATAGCTGGGACTACTCGGGAGGCTGAGGCAGGAGAATCGCTTGAATCTGGGAGGAGGCGGAGGTTGCAGCGAGCCAAGATTTTGCCACTGAATTCCAGCCTGGGTGACAGAGCTAAACTCCATCTCAAACAAAACAAAACATGTTTTAAAATGCATAAAATAAAATACATATGATTATCAATTCTACTGAAGTTTCTAAGAATGTCAATCTTATTGAAATAGTTACCAAGTTTGTAAAAAAAATTATCGTATAGTTTGTGCCATTTATGTGTATTGTTATTAATGCCTTAAATACAAGATCTAGCAGTGGGTCTGAAAACAACCAGAATTTCCAGGAAGTAATGAGTGTAAATATTTTTAGATGTCTGTTCTGATGGCGATGTGAAATGAAACTATCAGGGATTTTACTGGTGACAAAGTCATGAGTCACATTCCGATGAAAGGAAATGCTGAATCTCCATCAGAAGTTAGTGAAAATAAGGATGTAATCTTGTTCTCATGTAAGCTCAGATCTCTTGCATACCAGGTATGGGTCTTTGGGATTCATGGACCTCAGATTAAGCCTCCTTTAATTGTTGCTTCTGACTCATCTCCCTTTGCCCCTGACTATTGCCAGGGCTTTGCTGGAAACCTGCCCATGAGCTGGTAACTAGCAAAGAGTGCTGAGTGTGTGTTAAACCACAAGGCAGATCACAGTGTCCAGCAAACACGAAAGGCCACAGATGGGCTGTTGGACCCAGAAATGTACACAGGAATAAGATGCCGCTTTGCCTTCAAGAAGCACCCAGCCTAGTAGAGGCAATGTCTCCATAGGTTATGATTTAACCCCAAATGAATTAAGCAGGCAAGAAGTGAGTGCTTTGGGAACATACAAAGAGTAATCCTATGGGCCAGGTAGTCCAGGAAGGTGTCCTGTAAGGGGTGATACTAGGGTTGGGACTGGGATGGGCAGCTTCAGGAGGGGGCAAGAATGCCTAGCAGTTAGGCACACAGGCTCTGTCATCAGACAGCCTGGGTTCAAAACCTGGCTCCGTCACTTCCTAGCTGTAGGATTTTGGGCAGGGCTCCCTGATCTCTCTGTGTCTCAGTTCCTCATTTGTAAAATGGAAATGACGCTAACACTTTGTAGGGTTGGTGAGTTGAAGTAATGCTGGCCACAGTGATGGGGCTGATTGTCACTGGAGAGGTGGACAGAGGTTGAGGCCTTTCTAGGCATTAGGGACAGCGGACTGGATGGTTTTCTGTGAAAGGAACTGGGCAGGGAGAGCCATTGGTTTGATGAGTTAAGGTGTAATGGACAAGCATGTTTTATTTTTTGAGTTATGTTTTTATTTTTTTGCCTTGGGAAATAACATTAAATGTGTGCTTTTATGATAATATTCCATAAAACAGGGCTAGAGTATTTAAGTTTTAAAGAGCAGTGAATTGATTTAGAGAAAATATTCATACACTCATACATAGTATAGCTGGTAGACGGATGTGGCAAAAAATGTGAAGGTGGTAGCAATGCCTTATTTGAATCACTGGATTAGGAGATCAGAACCGTCTTCACCTTATGAAATTTTAGAAGTTCCTCTGGCTCAGCCCAGCAACTCCTGAACCCCTGAATGGGACAGAGGCTGATAGCAAATACACAGTGTTTGAGAAAAGCCCAGAAATTCTGTCCACACCCCTTCATTTCTGAATACACGCAAGGTCAATGTTTGAAATTCCAGGTCACCACCCAGAAGCAGGTTATGAAATCAGTTAATTACACGGTGGCTCACGCCTGTAAACCCAGCACTTTGGCAGGCCAAGGTCACTGCATCATTTGAGATCAGGAGTTCAAGGCCAGCTTGGCCAACATGGTGAGACCCCATCTCTACCAAAAATTAGCCAGGTGTGGTGGTGGCATGCCTGTAATCCCAGCTATTCAGGAGGCTGAGGCATGAGAATTGCTCAGACCTGGGAGGTGAAGGTTGCAGTGAGCTGAGATCTCTGCTATTCAGGAAGCTGAGGCAGGAGAATCACTTGAGTCCTGGAGGGGAAGCTTGCAGTGAGCCGTGATTGTGCCACTGTGCTCCAGCCTGGGTGACAGAGTGAGACTCTGCCTCAGAAAAAAACAATCCGTTAATGAGCCACATCTGGCTTTTATTTATTTATTTATTATTTATTATTTATTATTTTTTGAGATGGAGTCTCTCTTTGTCACCCAGGCTGGAGTGCAGTGGCACAGTCACGGCTCACTGCAACCTTCGTCTCCCGGGCTCAAGCGATTTTCCTGTCTCAGCTTCCTGAGTAGCAGAGATTACAGGTGCCCGCCACCACGCCCGGCTAATTTCTTAGTAGAGATGGGGTTTCACCATGTTGGCCAAGCTGGTCTCGAACTCCTGTGATCCACCCACCTCAGCCTCCCAAAGTGCTGGGATTATAGGCCTGAGCCACCATGCTTGGCCCACGTTCAGCTTTTAAAAACTATGAAACAGAAAGAAATAGAAAATATCTCAGTGCATTGGCAGTAGTTAGGGTAATATTATCTTGTTTAACCTATTTTTTCAGGTGTATCTATGTGTGTGTGTACATGTACGCTAGACTTCCAGGTAAAATGCATTTCCTATTGTGGGATACAGGCTTAGATGGAAATATCTAAAAAATATCTGCTTAGATGGAAACAGGCCTGGATTCTCACCCAAATTCTCCTTCTCCCCTGCTGTCTAGCAGGATGGTCTCCGTACTCTGTGAGCCACAGAAACAGAATAATTTTTGTCGGGTGCCTAACTGAGATGGTAAAGTGCTGTGTTTATGCCTGAGATGATGATATAGCCAAAGTGTTCCTGAACCTATTTATCTGCCCAGAACTCTCCATTTACAGGGAATTGCCTTCTTCAGGAGGGAGGACTAGGATCAGGCCTCTGGGCTTTTCTTAGCCACCCACGTTCCCTTTTCCAGCTTCCAAGCCCACACCCAGAGCTTCTGCTTCCAAACATTCCATCGCTTTTCCAGTTACAGCGTTTCCTTATCGCTCATGACTTCCTCATTTTGTCACCACATTTCCCGCTATGATATATGATGTGGATGGGTCACGCAGTCATTCCTGGAGCTGCCTCCGTGTTGTCCACCCCCACCTCTCCAGGCCGCTGCGCTGTGGGACGAGAGGAGGCCTAGCGGCCCTCTGTTACCCCGCAGGTTCAGCTCCTGGAATCTTGTTCAGTGGTTTCTTTCCATTGACTCTTTCTAGGGGTGGCTGGGGGGTGACAGCTTTGGATAGAGCAGGTAGATAAGCGTTGAAGGGGAAGTTGCTCTGGAGTGGACTCTGAGACAAAGATTTGCGTGTAAATTTTAGGTTGAGCTATATGAAATTGCCAATTTCATAGGTCAAAGAGCTCAAATATTGGCAACGTCATATGGTTCCACTAATGGTTTATCTGGGAGTTGGAGACTTGGGCAGGAGAGTGAGGACGTGAGGCAGAGGAAGGAAGGCAGCCAGTCAAGAGTGTTAGCAAACCAGCTTCCCCTGTGAGTGGTCGGACTTGATTCCCTGGGAGAAACTCAGGGAGACAGCATGGTGCACACACCTTGGAGTTATTCCACCCAAGGGCAAGCGAGGTGGGGCATCTAGGCACCAACTGACCTCAGTCATTGTTTGGGGGTTCTTGGTGGGGGGCAGGGAACATTATGTCCTGGAATTTCTGGCATGCTGCACCAGCAGGCAGATGCACAACAGGCTTTGTTATTAGTCAGAGGAAGGCCACAGACAGAGCGGTGTGGGTATGGACAGCTGGAAGTCAGCCAGCGTGTGCCCAGTGGGTGGAAGCTCTGGTAGGCGAGGGCCACCAACGGTGCCTGCTACAGGAGCTCTGCCAGGGGATTCTGAAGGTGACTCCCGTGAGCACCTCTGGCCACAGACTCAAGTAGATGAGAAAATATGACTATATTTTTCTAGAACAAGCTATTTTCTATTTTGAGACCACATTCTACAGGATGTGGACACTAAATTGCCATCACTGGGAATTGAGTTGCATCAGTTCCATGAAACTGGTTAGTGCCCAGGTGCGGGGAAGCATGGCGTGACCTGGCTCTTGGTGGCATCTGTCCACACAGGCCTCCACTTAGACATTAGCATGCTGCCTCCCTGATGGACATCATCCTGTATGTTCACACTCACTGTGGTCCACTGGCACCTTCAGGCCCGGCAGCTCATTGAGCACTTCCCTTTGGTTGCTTCAGGCTAGGGATTGGGATGGGGCTACCTGTGCCATGGACTCCCCATGTGCCATGTCCTTGTGCCCCTCTGGGTCCCACAAACACCATGACTGTGGCCATAAGGCAGGGCACAGGGTCCCTCTAATGTTTAGACAGACTTGCTTCCTTCCTGCCACTCACCTTCTTAGCCTGGGGAATACTTGTTTAGTTTGGTATAGAACAGAAACAAAACCTTAATTGCCTCAAACTCCTGTAATCAAAAACCAAGAAAAAATTCAAAGACCCTCCCTGAGTCTTACTGTTTGAGTAGAAGAAAAGTGAATGGTGGGGAAACACCAATTAACACTGATTGATTGATTGAGACAGTCTCAATCTCTGCTGACTGCAACCTCTGCCTCCTGGGCTCAAGCAATTCCTCAGCCTCCTGAGTAGGTGGAACTAAAGGTGCATGGCACCATACCTGGCTAATTTTTTTGTGTTTTTATTAGAGACGGGGTTTCATCATATTGGCCAAGCTGGTCTTGAACTCCTCACCTCAGATGATCCACCCATCTCAGCCTCTGATTGACATTTTAAAACATGAAATTCTGCCTTAACCCCTAGGGAACCTCTGGTCTCACCCTTAACAAGGCAATGTGACCATGGCCCCTTCCACAAATGCTTCCGCTGCTACTTTTTGCTTTATTACTGTCGTAGCTGTGTAATGGAGGAGAGAAAGTTGCTGTTTTAAGCAAGGCAAGGGTTCTTAATTTGAAGTCCACGATCTAATTCAGGAAATTTTTGAAGTTGGATGGGAAAAATTTTCCACTTTTATTTTCATTAACCTCTCACAAAATTAACTTTTCTTTCAATCATGAATGAAGGCAACAAAACACAGAACATGTTGAATACCTCTTCAAAATGTTTTGAACCTGAAGTGTTGTGGATTTTGGATTTTTTTCAGATTTTGAAATATCTGCATATGCATAATGAGATATTTTGGGGCTGGGACACAAAAACATGAAATTCATTTATGTTTCATATGCACTTTACACACATGACCCAAAGGTTAAATAATAGTTAAAAGAATTTTGTGCATGAAACAAAGTTTTCACTGTATTTTGGTTGCAACTCATCACATAAGGTGAGGTGTGAAGTTTTTCCACTTGTGCCATCATGTTAGCACTCAAAAAATTTTGGATTTTGGAGCATTTTGGATTTTTGGATTAGGGATCTGTAGTATCAGCTTGTAATATTATTGGGACCTTGTCACAGGTATCTTGAAACAATTTATACTCATCACTATTACAGACAGAATAATTGTTCTCACTGCCTCCAAATTTATATGTTGAAACCTAATTTCCAATGTGATGATATTTGGAGGTGGAACTTTTTGGAGGTGACTAGGTCATGAGGTTGGAGCCCCTATGAATGAGATTAGTGCCCTTATGAAAGAGACTCCAGAAAGCTCTCTTACCCCTTCCATCATGTGAGTTCACAGTGAGAAGGCACCATCTATGAACGGGGAAGCAGACCCTCACCAGACACCACCCAGATAAACTGGCTCTTCTAATCTTGTGCAAGGAGATTTGACTCAGGAGCTGACTCAGTGCAAGAAGACAGCTTCAACTCCTATGATTTCATCCCTGATCAATTAGCACTCCTGGCTCACTGGCTTACCCACACCCACCAAGTTTTCCTTAAAAACTCTGCTCCCTAAATGCTCAGGGAGACTGATTTGAGTAGTAATAAAACTCTGGTCTCCCGCACAGCCGGCTCTGTGTGAATTACCCTTTCTCAATTGCAATTCCCCTGTCCTGATGAATTAGCTCTGTCTAGGCAGTGGGCAAGCTGAACCCCTTGGGAGGTTGCAGTATTGGCTTGTTTTCATACAGCATAATCCCCTTGAGATGCATCCACGTGTGTGCAGATCAACAGCTTGTTTCTTTTTATTGCTGAGTGGTCTTCCGTGGTAGACTTAGTACCTAGTCTGCTGAACCATTACCCACTGGAAGACATCTGGATTATTTCCAGCTTTGAGCTATAATTAGTTTTTAATGTATTTTATTTTGTGTTTTGAAAAACATTATTCTGAGAAGGAGTCCAAAGGCTTTGCCAGACTGCCCAAGGGATCCACTGGTATGAAAATGTAGTTCTAAGGGGAGAGGAATGTCTGCCTCAACATTGTTTCTAGAGAGAATTCCTAGAGTCTGGCTGGGAGTGGGAACAGGGAAGGGCAGCAATTTCAAAGCCTTTCAGGGCTTCTGTGCTGTTGGAGTGAGACAAGAACCAGATAGTCTCTGTCATCACAGCGACATATTGAGCTGAGCTGAACTATAATGAGGGGTAGTGATTCTGTGAACCTAGAGGATAGTGAGGGACCAGGGAAGAATGAGAGGAGCCCAGCCACATGGCAGCTTGAAACCCAACCATTGCCCCAAACTTAAGGAAAATCTGCCATGCTCACAAATGAGCCATGTGAGAGATTTTAGGAAGCAAAGCACAGTGACGGGGCAGAGTCCCTTACCTGGATCTGCAGGGAGACGAGGACAGGTGTGAGAGGTGAGTGGTGAGTGGGATGGAGAGTTAGAGGAAGCAGACTCAGAGCTTTGAGTGACAGAGACAGCAGAAGCACCAGGGAATTTTAGCAGGGGCAATCCCATTTCACTCCCTTCCTTTTTCTTCTTTTCCTTGAGACGGAGTCTCACTCTCTTGCCCAGGCTGGAGAGCAAATGGCATGATCTCAGCTCACTGCAACACCTGCCTACTAGGTTCAAGCAATTCTCCTGCCTCGGCCTCCCAAGTAGCTGGTGCCCACCACCATGCCTGGCTAATTTTTTGTATTTTTAGTAGAGGTAGGGTTTCATCATGCTGGCTGGCCAGGCTGGTCTTGAACTCCTGATCTTGTGATCCGTCCACCTCGACCTCCCAAAGTGCTGGGATTACAGGCATGAGCCATTGTGTCCTGCTGCCATTTCATTCCCTTTCAAAGGATGATGCGATCTTAGCTGACACTGAGCTGCACTTGAATTCACCTGTAGGGAATTTTCTTATTTTAGTTGGAGGAGTCAGGGTTTGTGTTGTGATGACCTCCCAGCCTCCTTTCCCAGAAGGACAGTCCCCTAACTGGGAAGTTTCAGGTGGAGTCTGGACTCTGTCTCCTGTGTATTATGCCCAGTCATATGTGGTACTGTGGCCTGGATGGGAATCTGGTGGACAAGTACCAAGGAATGCTGGTACCTAAGGAGCCACTTAGCAGGAAGGCACTGAAGCAGGGACAGAGGTGGGCAAGTGTCTGTAGGAGGAGGCTATAGGGTGTTGAAGCTAAGCCAGGTCACCAGTGTACAACCACTAAAGAATGAATGGATCTGGGATTGACGTTAGTGGCTGCTCACTTCACAAGCGGCAGCAACCAGCCAGAAAGTGCCTCCTGAGAGGAGCAGCACCAACTGTGAGGTAGGCTCACAAACACCTTCGACCTGAATCAGATCAAACCTCCACCTTTCCATTTACGGGAAATACAGAGAACGGAGTGGCATGTTAAACAATAACATAAAAATGCAGTCGGCAAAATCCAAACTCTAGGAAACTTTCCACATAGTATGAAAAACCAGGCTCTTCAATAAATAAGTTGCAAAGAAAAGCAAAAAGATGGAGATGGAGATGAAACCTATAGATTAAAAGAGATCGGGAAAAGTATCAACCACTCACAGTGTGTGGTTCTTGTTTGGATCATGATTCAGACAAACTGTAAAGGAGAAAATTATGGCCTTTACATGAAAAGTGACTGGCTAATTAATGTTAGCTTCTTTAGGTGAGACAATGATTGAAGTCCTTATATTTTAAAGGAACATACTCAAATATTTGCAGATTAAATGATATGACATCTAGTACTTGCTTCAAAATAATACTATTAAAAGGGGTGAGTGGGTGGGAGTATAGAGGAAAAAGATTTGCCACTAGCTGGTCATTGCTGAAGTTGGATGATGGCTGGCGGGAGTTCATTATACTCTTCTGGAATTTCCAGGGGTATATGTTTGAATACTAAGATAATAAAGAACATCATGGGGGGCCCCTGGTTCATGCCTATAATCCTAGCACTTTGGGAAAGCGAGGCAGGTAGATCACCTGAGGTCAGGAGTTTGAGACCAGCCTGTCCATCATGGTGAAACCCTGTCTTTACTAAAAATTTTGAAAATTTGCCAGGCACGGTGGCACATGCCTGTCATCCCAGCTACTCAGGAGGCTGAGGCATGGGAATTGCTTGACCCTGGGAGGCGGAGGCTGCAGTGAGCTGAGATCATGCTACTGCACTCCAGCCTAGGTGCCAGAGCGAGACTCTGTCTGAAAAAAGAAAAGAAAAAACAACATCGTAAAACTACAAAATTTATCTGGTGAGAGAAGAAAACATCTGATTACTAAATTTTCAGAAGGGAAAATGTAGTAAACTAACTGGGTGGAGGCTGAGGGTGGAGGCAGGGGTAGTCTGGTCCAAATTCCAGTCCTGCAATTTGGAAAAGTTACCTAATCTCTCTGTGCCTGATTTTCCTCATTATAACATGGCGTTGGTAGGAGGATTAGAGAAATTAATATATGTAATGCACTTGAAACAGTGTCCTGTTCAGCCCAAGTGCCATGTAAGCATCAGTTAGCTTTATTGTTCTGCCCCTAGTGCCCTGTCTGAAATGAAACTCAGGACAGGCATTCGGGAAGGGCTTCCTGGATGGATAGATGGGGTGAAAAAGTGAAGAGGTGGCGGAGCAAGGTCCCCAGTTCTCAACTCTTGATTAACTGTCAGCTTTCTCAGTTTCCAGAGACGCTGATGATATTGAAAAGAAAATAGTTCCCAAGAAATAAAACTGGCTCCAGAAAGCTGGCAGCTCAGCCTGTCCATGTCACTTACCCACTCCCAGGGTCAGCTGGAAACACCAACTTCCAAGCCTTACAGGATGCAATCTTCTTTGCCTGGAACCCGAGGGTGCGCCCAGCAGCTGCTATTTTTATATTGCTGCTTGGGCTGGCTTGGCATTTCAGTTTCCAGATGTGTGCACGCAGTCCTCATTGGGGAAGTCTCAGAGGAAACAACAGCATGTCACTGCTGATGGGAGCATGGACATCGTTGAGTCTAACCCTCTATACAGGGGTGTCCAATCTTTTGGCTTTCCTGGGCCATGTTGGAAGAATTGTCTTGTGTCACATCAAATACACTAACACTAATGATAGCTGATGAGCTAAAAAAAAAAAAAAAAAAAAAGTATCACACAGAAAAAAGCCTCATCATGTTTTAAGAAAGTTTAAGAATTTGTGTTGGGCCACATTCAAAGCTGTCCTGGCCAGCATGTGGCGTGTGGGTTGGATAAGCTTGCTCTATAGTCACTTTACAGGCAGGGAAACTGAGTCCCAGAGAAGCCTAAGGTGGTGGAGTCTTTGTACAAGAAGCATTGAGATCACTGTTAGGTAAGAGCACATAATTCTAGGAAGGCTTTCTACGTCAAAGCTTGTATTCACCCAACAAACGTTTACTGGGTGTCTACTGTGTGTCTGGTGCTGGCTGGGCTACATAGTGGGGGATGTTCAGATGAGCAAGAAATAATTTCTGTCCTAGAATCACTAACCGGATCTGAGGTGGAAGGGCTGGGGAGAAGGAAGGAGCAAAGAATTACACAGAATGTTCACAAAGACAATGAGCAAAAGAGCACTGGAGTAGGAATCATAAAGTCCATGTGGCTGCTATCAACTGTGTTTCTGGGCAAGTGACTTTCCCTCTCTGAGTCTTGGCAACTCTGTCTGCAAAATGGATGTGATAACTTCCGCCTGGCCTAACCCACAGAGAAGATATCTGGGGAACCACTCCATAATTCTAACATGTAATAAATATATATGTGAAGGTATTTTGATAAATGAATAAATATATTGATTTCAAACAAATGTATTTGCAGCAAGGCAAGGGAGTAGTAATTGGGGAAAGGGTTATATATACCTGCGGCTTAGTTGAAGGGTGACTTGGGCAGATGTTCAAAAGAGACAACACAGTCTGAGTGGCCAGAGGGGGCCAGGAGGGGGCAGCACAGAAAGAGAAGTGGAAGAGGTGAGAGGAGCACCATTTCCTTCCTGTCGTCAATGGGGCGTGATAGGAAGAAGTCTGAGATTCTGGTGTTAACAGCGAATCAAAGTGAGTAAATGTGGGCTCTAACCAGGCTTCTAAATTGGAGGGCAAGTTTGTGGCCTAGGAATTCAGAGTTTTAAGGCCCTAGAGAAGGACTGGACTGACTCCCTCATGAGTTAAGCTAGGATGGGGCAAACTTTGCCCAAGGAAGACAGAGAAATAGCGAGAAAGAAACAGTGAGACGGAGAATGTGGCAGGGCCAGCCCAGGGCTCTGCTATCAAAAACCGGGCTGTCAGGACCTGGCTGGGCCGTGCTGGCGAATCAGGGGCCCTTGTCAGTGGAGCTCCTGCTCAGTATGGGGATAGCACCAGGTACTCTGTGCAAAGGAATAAGGCTCCTGACTATGAAGAATTTGCAGTCTGGTAGGGAGACAGATTTGCCCCTGAACAATAATTCCCCTACAGACTTGGGAAGGAGTCTCAGAACAGAGGATCAGGGATGTCTGGAGAGGCTTGGGGAGACTTCCAGTGGGAGGTGAGCCTGAAGACTTCCAGGGTGGTGGAGGACAGGGTGGATCAGCTATAGGTCAAAGGTTCACAGATGCACACTCAGTACTTGGCTGAAGAGAGAAGTCGGTCTTTTGAAAATGTGATGCCACTTTTTACAGTAACTGTAGATTTTTCCAACATGTGAAAGGTGTAAGTACATTAGGAAGTACGTCAAACTAGTCATGATTTTAATGTCTACTCTGAATTCAGAAGTGGCATTGCAGCCTATGGAGAGACGCTGTGCTTCTGCCTGTCCAGCCTCTGTGGCTGGGTGCACTCTCATCCCAGGATCCTTGCATGCCTTAAAGAGAGCAAAGAATGTGAGTTCACAGCCTCCTCCCTTCAGCCCACTTCAACATCCGGAAGTCTCCTTTCTCTTTGACTAGACTTCCCCTCCCTAGTACAATGCACTGCACTCTTCATTTCAATTGCCCATGGGGCTAGTGGAGAACAGCTGGTAACCATCCCCTGGGTGCAGAGCACTTCCTTTGTAAATCTGGGCAAATGCTGCCAAGCTATCTGGTGCCTGGGCATCTCTGTAACTCTCCCTGCAGTCTGGCTCAGAAGGGAGGCTCAAGAAGGAGCAATCAGAGCATGAGATTGGTGTTGCTGGAGGGAGGGTGCCTGATGGAGAGCAGGGGTGGGGGATCTGGGGCCACCTGGCAGGCTCAGCCCTTCCTGGAACTCCTTGTCTGTTGAGCTAGGACTGACTTCTCTGACTGCAACCTGCCCATTCCAGGAAAATGCCCAACCCTTGTTGGGAAGATGCTTCAGTGAGTTTCAGGGAAAGAGGAAACATGGCTACTCACACAAAGGCTCAGAGGTTTCCCAACCACCTGCCCTGCATACCGGGGAGTGGCTGATGTGCTATGGCTGGGGAGTGACACTGAGAGTCACTTAGCCATGGGCCACATCTTGTTAGGAAAAGCAGCTTAACAGGAAACAGATGGGTTGAAATATTTTCAAAGAGGATGAGACAATTTGAATAGCAAGATAAATAATGGGAGTAATAGGATAAAATAAATACCCATGAGGTCATACTAATATGAACAAATATGGAGAAAGGCCAACTCTTAAAAAAATTTTTCCTTTTTTGAGATGGAGTCTCCCCCTGTTGCCCACACTGGAGTGCCTGGCACGATCTTGTCTCACTGTAGCCTCCACCTCCCAGGCTCAAGCAATCCTCCCACCTCAGCCTCCCAAGTAGCTGAGAGTACAGGTGCATGCCACCATGCCTGGCTTATTTTTGTATTTTTTACAGAGATGGGGTTTTGCCATGTTGCCCAGGCTAGTCTCAAACTCCTAGGCTCAAGCCATCTACCTGCCTCAGCCTCCCAAAGTGCTGGAAGACACTGTGCCAGGCCCAGCTCTCTCATAATAAAATTCTAATCAATACATGTAGAAAGAATGATGGAAATATCAAATCACCACACAGTAATAATTATTGTTGGAAAGTATAAATGGATGCAAAAATTAGTGGACAAAACCATGATGAGAAATAGGATATTTGCATAGTCCCAGTGTAGCAGGAGCATAAATAGTAATTTCACAGTGGAAAAACTTGTCAGATACCAAATTTTTCAAGTGATCAAAGTTAACATTACCAGGAAAGAGATATCTCAAAATTATGTACCTCTGATATGTATACTGAGGACATAAGGTCACTTCTGTGGTGTTCCTGGCCAAAATACATAACCTCAATCTAATCCTGAAGAAAAATCAAACTGAAATTTAGGAGCATTCTACAAATGAACTGGCCAGCACTCTTCAAAACTGTCAAGGTGACGAAAGACAAAGCAAGACTGAGGAGCTGCCTCAGAACGAAGAGACAAAAGAGACGCAAGAATCAAGTGTATTCTGGTTTAGATCCTGGGCCAGAGAAAGGACATTAATGGGACAACTGTTGAAATTTCAATACGGTATGTAGGTTACTCAACAGTGTTGTGTCAATGTTAATTTTCTTGTTAGATTCAGTACTGTGATTATGCAGATGTGTTAAAAGTGAATTCCTTAGAGGCCAGCGCGGTGGCTCACGCCAGTACCTTTGGAGGCTGAGGCAGCCAAATCGTTTGAGCTCAGGAGTTTGAGACCAGCTTGGCCAACATGGTGAAACCTCGCCTCTACTAAAAATACAAAGTTTAGCCAGGTGTGGTGGCGGGCACCTGTAATCCCAGCTACTCGGGAGGCTGAGGCAGGAGAATCCCTCGAACCTGGGAGGTGGAGGTTGCAGTGAGCCGAGATCACACATCTGCACTCCAGCCTGGGAAACAGAGTGAGACTCTGTCTCAGTAATAATAATAATAATAATAATAATAAAGTAAACAGAGTTTAATTGAGCAAAGAACAGTTTGAGAATCAGGCAACCTCCCAAACTAGATTAGGTTCAGAGAAACTTGGGTGATGCTGCGTGGTGGAAGAAGACTTATGGACAGAAAAGGAAAGTGATGGATAGAAAATGGAAGTGAAGGGCAACCAGCTGGATTGGTTACAGCTTGGCATTTGCCTTATTTGAACCCAGTTTGAACGGTTGGCCACATGCAAATGGCTGAAACTCTGTAATTGGCACAAGAATAGGTTACAGCCTGTTTACACATTTAGTCTGGTTCATTATGTGTGGAGAAACCTTTAGGACAAACTTAAAATATATAAATTTTATATATTAAGTGTATAAAACATATGTTTTATATATTAAAAATACATTAAAAGGTATAAGTTCAGCCTTAGGCTAAGCTTAATTTAACTGATGTTAATATTAGGGGAAGCTGGCAGACAGGTATCCAGGAATCTTAAGCTTTATTTTGCAAGTCTAAGAAATATTTTAAACTAAGGAAACACAAAAGGGGTGAGGTGATGGGGAATAAAGAAGGAGCCCAGGTCCTGGAACTTAGCGATTCTGTGGGAGGGACCCAGGACTCTGTGGCTCTTGTTGGGCAACTCCTTGGGTCTTATTCTTCCTATTAGAAAGTAGTGTTTGGCCGAGAGAGACTTGGAGGCCCTACTTGAAAGGTCCCCTGCTTCCCTCTGCCTGAGTGAAAACCCATCACAGTCTTAATGTCCATTCTTGGTAGCCTGTGGACCCCAGAGAAAGGCAAATGTCTAAGTCCATGGCCATCTTCTTGGGACATTCTGTTCTCTGATGTCTGGCTGAGGGACTGTCCCTAACCCCAGTAAAGATGCAAAAACCAAGGGCCAGAGAGGTAAAGCCACTATCTCTAGGTCACACAGCCAGTCAATGCAGAGCCAGATCCAAGCCCAGCTAAGTGTGACTCCAATGCCAGCACCTTTAAGTACCCGACATTACTGCTCTATTATTGCTCAGTCCAAGTGGAGGCAACAGACATTCACCAAGCACTTGCTGTGTGTCAAGGAGGGTAGTGGGACTGGAGGTGAGGGCAGCTGAGATACTGATCCTGGACCACAGGTGCTGTGCTGGGAAGGCAGACCCTCATACTACTAAGCATGGGGCAGGTAATGCATCATATATCCAAAATTCATTCATTCATTCATTCATTCATTCATTCATTCATTCAATTCAATTCATTCTCTGCTGTTGCCTGTCCCTGGGCTCTGGCTAGTGGGTCAGATATGGTCCTTCCCCTGAGAGCTCCTGACCCAGCAGGGGAACAGACAGTTAAACAGGCAGCTACCCATATAGAGATGCCATGAAGGGGAGTGGGGGAGAAGGGAAGAAAAGAGGGAAGATGATTTGGAAAGTCTGGGAGATGAAACTGTTGGTGACACAGTGGGTGTAGCAGACACAACCCTGCTAAGTGGAAGTTATGGCCAGAGAAAGAGATTGGGTAGAGTTTAGGGTTGGGGCAGATGGGGGTTGGGGGTGAGATCTTGCTGGGAAGGTATCCAGGATGAAGAAGCTAGAGGCAGGATCTCTGAAGGTGATGTTGGAAGGTCCTTCAGGTAGACACAGGGTAAGCAAAGGCCTGCACATCTGGAATGGACTGTTAGTGGTCTTGACCTAGCTACCAGGGAATCTTTCCAGAGAGGGGATACATGCTTTCCAAACACTATCCTTGGGGGATGCTCCTTATGAGGTGGGAGGTAATCAGAGCTTGACTCTTGTCAATGAGAGAAACAGCTCATGGCTGTGCAGGAGGGTTGGGGCAAGGGCAAAGGGAATTTTTTTTTCCAGTCTGAAAGCAGGATATATACACAAGCCGCTGTCCAGAGAGGGGACGAGCCTTCAGAGAAGAATCATATTCCCTTTGCACTTCCTGAGGAAGAGGCACCCCGGCGCTGCTGCTCTGCTCCCAGGCGGTGGTGGACATTCCCAAGCAAGTCATTCTGGCTCTGGTAGGTTATAGCCCCACTCAGGAGGTGGGGTTGGGGTGGGGGTGGGAATGCCCAGGGGCCACAGGGACAGACTGAACCCAGTGGCGTGGGGAGTGGGCACAGGTGCTGGGAAGAGGGAGGTGCTAAGTCAGTGTAGAGCTTTTTCTCCAGCAATTGCCTCCAGCACCTGGAGAGTGAGGGGTCTTCTGACCTCTTCCCCTACTTGACTCTGGCTCTGAGAATCTGCTTTGCAGATTCTGAAAATCCCTGAGAGTTGGTTCTCCAACCTGGGTGGCTAGGGGAGCTCAGGCATTCCTTTCCTTCTCTGGGCCTCAGTGTTCCCAGCTGTAAGAGAATGGGGCAGATGAGACAGTCTTTAAGGGCCTCTCCCCCAGGGTCAGAGTTTCGCAGCGCTGTGGTCTCTTCTTTTGTACATGTCCACCCTCCCCCCATCCTCCTCCTTTTCCAAATTCTTGACCCCCTTCCTTCTGCCCAAAACGGTTCCAGATTCAAATAGTCCTTGGATTCCCTCGCATGCATCCCAGCCTGAGTCACGTGTCATTTAATCAGTGAGTTTATTCATTTTAGGGGCTGAAAGACAACCAATAGTATATGCCAGGCCCTCAGTTTACCATAATAACCCTGCAAGGGAGGCATATTACAGGTAAGAAAACTAAGGCTCAGACAGGTTAAATGATGAGCTTGGAGTTGCACAGCCATTAAGAAGTGAGTTCAGCTGTATTCTGTCTATTCTACCATGCTAAGTGTGCCGCCCTTCCTGGGGGCGGTGGGGTGTTTCATTTTGAGCCCATGCTGAAATACACATGCAAGAAGTTCTCATGGGAACATTTCAGGCAACAAGGAGAGAGGCAAAAAATAAAACATCAAAAAACATTCTGGGAAAGACATGAAAGTCACACCTTCTACAGCAGCCACTCCTTGAAGGGTCGGGCTCTAAAAGTGCTTACTTTTTATTAGCTGAAATAAGCTTTGGGAGGAGGGTTACTCTTATGATTTTATACATGTCACAAACATCCCTATTTCCTGACAAGGGCCAGGAAACATTGAGTAATGTGGGGTCCCAGGGAGTGTGGGGAGCAGGCGGGCCTCACATATCTCATGAGCAGGAGCCAGCTATGTCTAGCTGGAGGCTGCAAGGGGACGCCTGCCCTGCTGAGGACTGGACGCAACCACTCCCTTCCAGCCAGACTTTTTGATTACACAAATCCATGAGGGTTAGTGTAGCAGACATGACTCTGGGCATGAAAACAGACAAACAGGATACACTAAGATGTTCCTGCGGGTTATTTTTGCAGTGGTAGCCTCACAGGGGAGTTTTGTTTTTTGGCCTCTTTTCTATTTTTCTGCTGTATTTTCACATTTTACGTTGACTATATATTATTATGGTAATCAGGAAAAATAACATGTTAAAAAAGTAAGGAGAGAGAGAATGTGCAGTGATCTGGAATCCAGGGCAGCTGAGTCCTCTGGCCAGCTATGCCTGGCTTGCAGTGTAGCCCTGGATTTCCTGGGAAACCAGAGAGGGAATGCATACCTGTCCACCCCTTCACGAGGGAGCCAGGAAGACACAGCCAAGACTGGGACTCAAAAAGGGTCTTGGGAAACACAAAGCCCTGTGTAAGCGTCAGGACTGGTTCCTGTTGTCTTCATGGTGTTTTATAAATCACAATCCAAATATGCTTCCCACCATTCAGAAGGCAGCTGTTCATCCTGGAAGCCCGAGGAAGAGGCTCTCACAGGCTGAACTCCCAATGTGTGAGTTGGAGCTCCAGCTCTGGAGCCAGCTGCAGGAACTTGGTTTCCAGTCCTGCCATATACTTGCTGTGTGTCCGTGGGCACATTACTCTCCCTCTCTGAGTCTCAGTTCCTCATCTGTAAAATGGGGCCCATCTTACAAGGTTATTGTGAGCAGTCAGTGCATTATTACATAAAAAGCTCAGGGGAGGGGATCCACAACCTTATTGTTATTATTATTATTATTATTATTATTGAGATATGGTCTCACTATGTTGCCCATGTTGGTCTCAAACTCCTGGGTTCAAGGAGTCCTTCAGTTTCAGCCTCCCAAGTAGCTGCAACTAGAGATGTACACCACTGCCCCTGGCTGTGCTTACTGTTTTCTTTGAGTTGCACTGTAACCTAGCATTTAAGAGCATGGACACCCGGTTTCAAAGCCTGGCTCTACTACTCAATTGCTCTGTGATCTTGGGCCAGTTCTCTAACTTCCCTGTGTCTTAGAATCCTCAGCTCTACAACAGGGCTAATGATAGTCTTTATTTCTGTCAGGTAAATGTGAGGATTAAATAAGTTAATACATTTAAAGCCCTTATCCCAGCTCCAGCAGAAAAGGTCAGGACTCCATAGTGCTGTTATAATGATGACATCAGGTTGAATCCTCACAAAGTTCTTCATTGTATTGTGTATATCATAGATTAGAAAACTGACTCATGGAAGTCAAGGGCTTTGGATGGAAGTCTTGCTTTTGTCTTGGGGCCAGCAGAGCCTGGAGGTTTAAGCTCAAGTGCACCCCAAACTGATCAGTGAAGTAGTAGGTGCAGTTCCACCCCTGAGCTGATCATCCACGAGCTTCTCTCCCCAGCGTGCCGTTTCTGAGCGTCTAGACTGTTTTCTTCACATCCTCCATGTGTGGCTCTCACTTCCTTTTCCATGCATGCACCATTGGCTTTCTGAACAGCCTTCCATTCAGGTGTCCTAAGCAGTAGCATCCTGCTCTCCTGTTATTTCTCTATCTCTAGTGCCATTCTTTGCTCCATTTTCTTTCTTTTTTATTTTTTTTTCTTTTGAGATGGAGTCTCACTCTGTCACCAAGGCTGGAGTTCAGTGGTGCGATTTTAGCTCACTGCAACCTCCATATCCCAGGTTCAAGCTATTATCTTTCTCAGCTCCCAGTGTAGCTTGGAATTTAAGAACATGCCACTCCGCCTGGGTAATTTTTTTTTTTTTTTTTTTTAGTAGAGATGAGGTTTCACCACAT